>JAQHUG010000020.1:9192429-9206339 GCA_028555095.1 Dicrostonyx torquatus | reverse complement strand
CTAGATGTGAAAGCAAAAGAATTGTTTACTATAAAGCATTAATAGTTTCTTTCATATTATTGATTGCTTTTTCTTATGATTTTTTTCTCTTTTTCTATAAATAACTTTTTTTTCATTTGTTTTATGTACCAACCTGTTTCCTTTCCCTTCTCTTTTCCTGTCTCTCGCCTTTCATATCTACCTTCCTCCCCATCTACTTCTCCATCTTCATTCAGAAAGGGACATGGCTCCCATGGGTTTGCGCAAGGCATGGCACATCAAAGAAGGTGCCTGAATTGTCCATCTACTGTAAGCAGATTGGTGACTTCCCTAATTGCCATCAGAGGTACTCTATCCAGTAACTGATGGGAGCAGAGGCAGAGATTCACAGACAAGCACACTGTGTTGAGCTCCAAGAGTTTTGCTGAAGAAAGGGAGGAGGGATTGTATGAGTCAGGGGAGGTCATGATGGGGGAACCCACAGAGACAGTTGCCCTGAGCTCGGGATAGTTCGTGGAGGCTGGGACAACAGTCAGGGAGCCTGAATGGGACCGACTTAGGCTCTCTGTATGTGTGTGACAACCGTGGAGCTTGGTCTCTTAGTGAGACTTCAAACAGTGAGAGCAGGACCTCTCCCTGATGCTTGGCTGATTTTGGTAACCTGCTCCCCATGTTGGATTGCCTGGGCATTTTTCTCGTACCAGGTTTCTCCCTAACCCTAAAATGCAGCCCCCATCATCATTAAGTGCCTTTCTATCATTGCAGAGGCAGACTCACCTACTCCCAGAGTCTTAGTGACCAAGCCCTGCCTTTTCTCAACATTATTCCTTGTTCTTCTTTAGGCTGTCAAAACCACTCTCAAGATTTTTAGACAGCTTTCCCTGTACCTGAAATAATAGTCTTGAAACTCTTTAAATAACCACTCCCGTTTTCATTCTGCCCTTGTGTTTAAGTATACTATGTTGTTAATGGCATCTGGGATGGTAAAGTGCAGGAAAGCACTGGATGAGAATGTTCCCTGTGAAACTCAGGTTTCTGCAGGGGCCCAGCCTCTTGACATATCAGGAATAAATGGAAATTCAGTAAGATGCTCTCTTCTCTTTTTTCCTAAGGATTATAAAAGACATAAAGAATGCATGTGGAAAATAAATGGAAGAAAGGAAGGGAGAGAGGGAGGGAAGAAGGGAAGGAGGGAGAGAGGGAGAGAGCAGAGCAAAGGAGCAAAGATAGGCAAGATGAAGGAAGAAAGGAAATAAGAAAAGAAAGAAATGGGAGAGGATGAAAAAGAAGGAAGGGTGAAAAGAAGGAAAGAAAAAAGGAAGCATTTATAGAGCAAAACTCTTCTCCACAGGTTTGATGTATATGTGACCAGTTCTTGTAAAAAAAAAAAAAAAGAAAAGAAAAGAAAAGTTTACTCTGTAGGACTGTAGTCACTACAGCCTCAAATGACTTTATGGTAGCTGGGTACCAGTCTCAGTGGTTAAGGGATCTTGAGTTTGGTTCTCAGGACCCACATACAAAGGCTCAAAATGGCCTCTAAGTCCAGTTCTGTGGGATCTGAGGCTCTCCTCTGGCATGCTTAGCATCTGTGTGCACTTTCTTGTGACATGATCAATATACACACAATAAAAAATAACATACTTAAAATATGTAAATGTTTTACATGGGGCAAGTTGTTTCAACGTGTAAATGTGCTTGTTGCTAATCGTGTCAACCATCCCCGAGGATCTTCAAGGAGAGAACTGATTTCCACAATTTGCAGTCTGACCTCTAAAAGGTTTTCTGATAAATTCAGTAAAATCATATTTAAATTCATATCTCTGAGGACAGTACCAGTTTACGGTCTTATAAATATCTCTTTCTCTTGAGCTTACACTCATGCCTGCCTAATACTATGGTTTCAGTTTAGCTTTTCTCCCAAATACACATATGTTTGAAGTTTGGTTTTCCAGGGAATGATGATGATGAAAGGGGCAGACATTTTTAAGCTGTCAGGGAGGTGGGTGCTTGTCATGTGAATGGGTCCTACTATCTCTAAAAATCATTCTAGTACCCCAAGTTAGTTTCTGAGATACAAGTCTCAGAGTACGTCTCAACCCTCACTATATTCTTGTGTCACTAAATAGCTTTCGTTTGTTCAGGGAAATTTCACAGTGATGCCATCATCAATGAGGCAGCAAACTCCACATTTCCCACAGTGGGCATGGCTGTTATGTTGTGTTTAGGTCTCTCTAACTGCACTACATAACCTCTTAAACATTGAAAGACTAATCGGGTTTGCTCATAAGAACACAAATTCAAATTAAACTCTCATAAATATGCAAATTGGCCCATTATATTGTCCTGATGATCTGGAAGCATTTATTCCTCACTGCCTTGGGTGGTAGTACTTTATTATACACTAATTGTAGCTGCACATATTAAAGAAAGTAGGGTCTGTTGACTTTAATGAGAGACAAATAAGCCATAATCTTTGTCCCACTCTCACCACAAGATCAACTCCAACAGTGTCTCTCGTACATGTTCAGTATTTTGATTATTTCTAAACATTTAAAAATATGAATTATTAACAGCTATCATTTTGTGGTATTAAATATAGATAAGACTATTCAACAACGGTGCACTGACTGCAGACCTAAGCAAGCCTCCCTGCTGCCACCTTGGTATGTTGATCCCATACAATACGGAATATGCATGTGCTCACATCGTTATATGTGGTGCCAGTGTGATTTTTCTGGGCTTATTTCTGATTTCTGCTCTGCAGTCACTTGATATAATTCATTTAGCTTCCATAATATGATACATTTATATTCCACGTACACTTTTTTCCCTCATAATTCCTTTCAATGCTACTATTTTAGTATATTCTTCTTTACAAGCTTAAGAAAGAAGCCATTTGCTTTGCAAGAATTCCTATTCATAGGGTTATCAAGATATTGTTTAATTCCTAATTAAAGGAGATGTTAATCAATGATTCAAAGAATATTCTTATCTAACATTGGGATTTGTTATTTTCCTGTTCAAAGAATCTTTTTTAAAAATGATGTGAAACATTTCAAAATCTAGTTCACATATTGACTGAATGAAACATTTATTCCTCATGATCCTATAGGTATATATACATGAATTTGTGCTTTATAAACAAGAATACATGCATTTGTGTTGATATATACTTATAATTAATAAATTTTTATATATTTGTTTATAAAATGCATAATATATAAAACTACATAACATATGTTTACAATTTAATGAATGATTAAACACTGAAAGTCCATATGAGTGTTACCCAAAGGAAAATGTAATGTGGTGTACAAGTACAATACAGTAACTTATACAGTGATCTCATTGGTGATGCAAATGACTGTGTATGGATGGAAATTTCTAGAATTTTGTTATAAGCCATGCCTGCATAGACATTTCCATAGAATATTCACATCATCATAATACAATCTTCTGATATTAAAATCAAATTATGTATTGTCATCCATACAGGGTACGAATAACTTCAAATTGACAAGGCAATTTGTGATGGTTTTCCAAAGTTTTACCACTGTGAAAATATATACTATTTTAACTGCTGTAGGTCTGTCAGGTTACTTGTTTCCAAACAGTACGAGTGTGATATACTCTGAATGAGCTCTTTCTCCTTTCCTTAATACTGAACTTCTTCACGACTGTCATTCTAACTGAACAAAAGTCTCTTCTTTGAACTATTTTTGACTCCAATGGTGGTCTACCTCTCTGTCTCTAGTTGTGATATCTAGATTTCCTGCACAGCGTCTTTCAAACTTCTCCATTTGCTTCCCCACACCTTTGGCCAAAGTTTCCATTTTATTCATTATGTGTTTATTGCCTATGTATCTGCGATTGCAGTCCTGCCTGCAAACAGCCATCTTTCTCTTAAAACATGAATTCTTGAACCAAAAACATAAGCATAATATGATACCTACGAAAGTTAATTGCTCATAGGCATAATTAATATATTTTCCAGGACAAAATGTCATGTTTCTGACAGAATAGCCAGCCAAGCTGTACCTGCTGGGGAGCAGTTCCTCACACACTACAAGTTCCTCCCACCAATGTGCTGGCAAGTCTAGCCCCTGCTTTGCCTCTGAGATCAAGTAGCATGGGACATTCTCAGCATATGGCTGTAAACACTTTAAGTTTCTTATATTTAACACTACTAGTTCTTCTTCAAGACTGTTCTTCAGTGTATATATATATATATATATATATATACTTACACACACATATGTACACACACACAGACACACACACATATATATATATACAAACACAGACACACACACACATATATACACACACATATATATACATACACACACAGACACACACATATATACACACACACACATATATACACACACACATATATATATATATATATATACATATATATATTTCTCATTCACTGTCCCTTCAGCCATTACTATCTCAGCAGTTTTCCTTTACTTCTCCCTTAAAAATAGATATGATGTAATTCTCCTAATTATTCAAAGTATTGATACTAATGTACAACTATTTTTACTAGGGGTTTCACCCACATATTGAAATTTTTGAAATTATAAGACATATTTTTATATTTAATAAAAGTTCTTTTAGAATTCAAGCATCGATCTCTCTTGTATCTTGTGTACACCTAGAAAAGAACTGAGGTTCTTTTAACCTAGGATGTTCATTCTGACACCAGGATTGTGGGAAAGGTGTCATCTTTAAAGCAAGTATTTATTTCAAAAGCTCAGAGTTTGTTTTTATGTTTCATTCTAACATAATAACAATTCTTCAGGGCAGTAGACTCCAAGATTTACAATTGTTATAAAATGTACAGGAGTAGCTAAGGTAGACAAGATGATGCTACAAATACTTTCCATAATAACAATTTATATATTTCTCATCTTTAAGTAGTGTACTTACGCCTGGGAATGTAACTCCATTAATAGAGTGTTTGTCTAGCTGGTTGAAAGCCCTTGGTGAAAGCCCTTCTGATTTCCTAGTACCACAAAGTGACAGGCTCACACTTCTAATCAGAACACAGGGCTAGAGAACATGAATTATTCCAGCACCCACAACTGAAGGTTCTCACAAATCTAAAGCTTCTGTTCTCCATGCATGAACACTATCACTGTGCAGAGAGAAATAAACAGACTTACAAATACACATGATTAAAAACAACACAGAAACACACACACACATACACTCACAAGCCAATGCATGAATGCATACGTACAAACATCTTGTAAAGAGAAACTTGAGGACCAAATAAATACAGTTTTGTATTATAGCACTTTGTGAGCCAGTTTATATCCTTAATAACTGAGTCTAAAATTTAGCACAAACCAATTATTTTTTAATTTATGTGTAGTAATAAAATACTGTTTGGTATGTAAGTTTCTTTATCCTTCCCTATTCTCTAAAATTGAGACAAAATAAAAGTAATTAATTTCATTGATATGATATTTTTGATTTATGATTTATGATTATCACTATTTTTTGTGCTCTAAGGTCGCATAGTCATGAAAAATACCCTAATATACATGCGTGAGACATTTTCACTCATATTTACTCATTTCTCATGGACAGAAGATCTAATGATGTAATGTCATGTGTTGCAAAATTTAAAAATTCAGATATGTTTGGTTATCCATAGTAACTTATTATGTTCACAAATGACATGATTCTACAATAAGGTGTTTAAGTCAACACAAAAATGTATTTATTAGCATGATATCTGAACTCTATTTTGGTGCTGGACTTACAGCAGTACATACAATAAAGCCCCTTTCTTTATGGAGATATTGCCCCCATAATTGTCTCCCGCCCCTTCTCTCTCTCTCTCTCTCTCTCTCTCTCTCTCTCTCTCTCTCTCTCTCTCTCTCTCTCTCTCCCTCTCTCCCTCTCTCCCTCTCTCTCTGTATGTAAATATGTTTCTCATGTGTCAAAATTGCTATGAATATGAAAAGCTAGGCAGGGATTACATAGAGAAGTTGGCAATTGTAGCTAGGTTGTGGTTTTGCACCTGATGTTTGGGATTTCAATCCTCTTTTCCATATTCCACTGTGGTGTTCCTCCTTGTGCTCAGGATCCTGTTCCACTGCTTATTCTTCAAGAAAACCTCAACCAATGATGAACTCCGGTAATTTTTATTATGTTTTCACAATAATTTTTAGGGAACTGAAATGAATTAGTGAAGTTTAAATTATTATGGTAATAAAACACACACAATGACACACTGTTTTAAGTTCTATGAGGGATTATCTCCTTAAAATAGTGCATGTAAAACAGGTTCTTGCTATATAGCTTCAAATTTAAAATCCTCTCCCATCATATGATAGCCTTACTAGTGTCTGTCTCTGAGCACAGCTTCCCTTTAATGTTTTGATAAAATCTTTAATGGTCTTTGAGAATTTCAAATTCACTATACAAGTTTAGAAAATAAACTGTCACCCCAGGAACAGTGTTTTGGAGAAAACAAACAAGTATCCAGGACTGAGAAATCATAATTATGCCTTTAATTAGAAGTGAGGTTTGATTCCCCCCCCTCAGAGCCCACTGTTATTGAGGGTTCACAGAAATATAGCTAACTCAGATTTAATTAACAAGAAACAAAGAGTTAGTGACTGATGAGGAGACAGAGTGATATCGTCTGATCCCATTTATCAGTCTTAAGTAGGCATAAAATATTGGCCTATTGATGTCCTCTGCTTACCTAGTATTTTCCAAAAAGGACACGAGGTGTTTTGTTCCAATGTGAACTCTACTGAAGACTCTGCGTTTCGTCCTCTAAAGAACCCTTGCTGTGACATAACAATAACCAACACTGTGATCTGTCCCCTTAGTAATTTAGTTGCTACTTCATTTCTGTGACTCACAGCCAAGTAATTAATCTTTTACCTAGGAGACAGCATTGCTGATGTTAATAAGGCCCTGGAACTAGAATACATTTATCTAAGAAGAAGCACAAGGAAGACCTATTTTAGGTTGTTACTAAAAGAGGATGTTTTGGCAGGCATGAAGAGAAACAGAGGCTTGATTCACGGTATGGAATATCTCATTACTGATTAATGGTAGAGTGGGGAAGACACAGAGGGAGCTGGGCTCGAGTCTCAAGAAATACATTTTTAACAAAGATGGGATAAGACTGGGAAAGCATTCCTCAGCCCTAATGCTCCATGTGTTGTCTTCACGCTGAGAACTTTTGTAGGAGCAGGAGAGGCAGAGACTGGATAGCACAGCCCCTGCTTTTCTAGGATGCACACTATTCTGAGAGAATGCTTGTAATCATGGTAAAGAATCGTATATATTCCTTGTGATCTTCCTGATTGGTTCCACTGGGGAGAAGAATTTGATGACCCCTTAGGTTTCAACAGTCTGGTGCAGAGGGATGAGAAAGAATTAATATATCGCTCCTCATTGGAGGAGGAAGAAATGGGCACAGGGAAAATTCATAGTCGATATGTAAAAATTAAAAAGGTCCTCAATTATTTTTGGAATGCCAACCTTCAACACATGCAAACCCTTATCACAGGCTAGATAATTTTAAAGATTGCAAAATTGGTGGCCTTGGAACCTCTAGTTCTCCTATATTCTTCATTTTCTTCTAAATACTAATTCAACGCCTTAACCAGAGCTGAATGGAAATGCATAGCTTATAAAACAAAATTTTCCAACTATCTGAGCAATGCTTATAAGAGTGGATAAGGAAGAGAGCTTTCCCTACTCATCCATAGAAATTCTTGCTAAACAGGAACTTGTTCATTTATCTACTGTAAGACTTCCTAAAGAATTACTGAAAATTGTTATCTTTTATGTGGAATAAAATTTAAACAGGAATGATTGATATACTTCAGTTTAGGAACATGCCCTCCTTTTTCTTTAATCCATTTATTTCGCAATCTTTAAAATCATTTTATTTTCTAATATTTTTAATATTGGAAGGAGGTTGCAAATTGAATAATTTTTATAGATTACCATCCTTTGTCCATATGTTGCCATTGACCTTGCTCAAGAACTGGCCCTGGGATTGCTTTCATAATTTCTCAGTTGGTGTGACGGCTTCAATGTTAGACTGAAGTCCACCTAGCAGGCCCTGCAAGAACTTGCTACATCAACCAGGAAATTCACTATGCCCCTGGATACAAGCTCTTTACTTCCCAGGTACTAGAAACTAGTTGATATTACAATTACACTTATTGCAAATAATTTCAAAGATGACTAATGCAATATGATACGTCCTACACATCACATTCAAGTTAAAAATTCTGAAGACCCACAAAAGGGCCATCAAACTCTTCAACTGTTTTTTTTTTCTTATTTCATGTTATCTGAGTTTGTAAGGAATGTGAATGTTACTGTTGTTCAGACGAGAAAATGAATCTATAATAGAAACAATTCTATAATGATCATAAATCACAAGAAAAAGTATATGAGCTTCATCTACTCAGACAAGCTGATGTAAAGGGAAGAAAAACAGATGATAGCGAAGTTGGTAAACAAACACTGTTTTAACATAGCAGAATCACGTTCCACTGACCAGTGGTTGGCCCTCTGATTTCTGAGAGTAACAGATTCAATAACACTGCTCTTAACTTATTCTATGAAATACATTTTTAAATAAAATATCTAGTTGTATAAATTGAATTTCTCTCATGCTTTCGAGATCTGAGTTATGATAAAGCCTGGAGTCAATTCCCTTAAATATAAAGGTATCATAACTGATGCTGCAATGCGCTGGCTTCCCGGAAGATACCCTGTTGCTGTGGGAGCCCAAGAATGGGATATATATTCCCTATCAAATTGGAAGAAGGCAGACCATGTGGTCAAGGAACATACAGAGGAAATATGTCAGGAAACTTGGGTTACAGTCTCTATAGGTAGCTAAAATCTTTATTTTGATACGAATGCAGTGGCATGAATCTTGACTCCTGTCCAAATTCCTGTTCAGTGAAAGAAATAGGTCTTTCCCGTGGGGAGGGGGAAACTGACTTCAAATCCCAAAGGCAGTACACATTGCTTTTACAGGGAGATTCACAATTTTCAAAACTGCCTTTTTTCTCTTTCTTGTTAATTGTCCATATGCAAAGTTCAGCAATTCTCCAGGCTACGATTCTTAGTCATTCTCTGTCAATTAGACCCAGATGGCAAAATTAAAGGCTTTTTCCATCACAGCACAACAGTAATTTCAGTTCATCAAAGATTCTTACCCCATGCCGCTTTTTCACAATTAACATTGAAGTTCCTGTTGGGCAAGTGCTTTAGGAACTGTGACGGGTCCTCTGCAGTGGCAGGTCCATCTTCTTGTCAAAGCTGATGGAGGAAAGAAAAGAAGTCCATGGACATGATAATTACAGAGTGCCTGGGAAGGTGGAAGGTGAGACCTACAGACAGGAGCCAGATGAAAGGGGCTCTGAGTGCCAGTGAATTTCACTCCTCTCCTGATTGTACTCAGTCTTCAAGCCAAAGAAAGCAAAGCTGGGTTGGTTCAAAATGTAATAAATAGCAAATAGAGATATTATTTAGATAACAGAAGCCCTTCATCTGTTCTCTCTCACTCTCTCTTTTCTCTTTCTCATTCCCTCGCTCAACAAAAACATACACATGCATTGGGTTTCAGGAAGCAATGGATTTAGACATTGACATTTCACATAATCTTTCTGAGTTAATTGTCTCTGGAGCAGAGGAAGTGAAAGGGTTCATATTCTATGAAATACACACTTTCATTAATTCACCAGGAGGTCTTATTTCAAATCCATTTAAATTATAACAACTTTTTAATTAGTAACGTTATCTTGGATTTGTAGATGACAAGAACAGTGAGCAAAATATTTTATGTTGATTTAATTTACAGCAAAAACAAATGGTTGGATTTATCATTTTAGTTTCAGAAAAAAAAATGATCCTCAAAGGAATCAAGTGATTGGTGTAAAATATTATGGTGAGTGAGAGACAGAGCAGGGATTTGAAATGTATCTCCTGGCACCAAGTTCAATGTTTGTTTGTTTGTTTTTTCTTCAAACCAAAACCCCCTGAAAAAATCTGTAGAAAAGACATCTTCCTGTGTCTATATTTAATGTTCATTTCAATAAAGTTAAAAGAGAAGAAAGGGAAGGGATTTTGGCTGTTTACTAGAGAAGTAAAATACTATTTAATTTCATATGTTTTATGATTTCAAATCATATTAGCAATGTGGTATAAAAATGTAGAAGGTAAAAAAATCAAAAAGGTATTTGCTCAATATGGTTGCATACATCATAAGAAAGGCGTTGTAACAACCTGAAAGCCACGTTATTTACTCTAGAATTAAATTGTATTTGGTAATCTCATATATATTTGAAAAAAGGCCAAAAGCAAGGTATTTTTGTTCAAGTTTGTTTCCTTAATTTGAGGTCTTACTGTTTAACCCTGGTTGACCTGTGCTATGTGACTTTTCCTGGTCAGAGATGTACTAACATCTGCTCATCCCAGATAGGGAACTAAATGCGTACCAAAGTAAGGAGTCAACTAACCTCCAACCGGGAGGGATACTAAAAGAAACGTGGTGACAGACAGTTGAGTCACCATAATGCCCACGCCAGTATGGATCATGACTCAGAAAAGCTGCATCTCTGGATCCTCCTGCATAACGTATAGGCAGCTTGACCATCCAGAGAGTCTCCTGTCTGTAGTGTGGAATATTTCAAACCAGGCAACACGGCTACACAGAAAAATGACATTCACTGTGTTCGCAGACTGTCACTGAACTTTTGGCAATCTTCCTCAACTTCACGAGCACCTGAGTCATAGATCTGAATCATTATACCCAGTTTATAAAGCATCTGTGGGATGAGATTTTCAAGTGAACATATATTCCCTTTTTTTAAAATGGTGAAAATAAAGAGGGGCTTCATTTTTATTTTCTTACAGTGTTAATCCCAAAGAGGGGAGGAAGAAAGCCACAGAACCAAATGCTCATGGCCAAATTAATTAAAGTAAGCATTTACATTCTTTTATTCAGGTTGCCTGTCCGTAAAACGGGTTCCAGAGGTCAGCATTGAAGGTGAGGAAGAAAAGGCTTTATAGCTCAGGGGCGGGGTGACAAATGGGGTCTTTGGTGGGCAAAATAGGTAGGGTTACAGGAGCAGAAATTTAGTTAGAACATCAGCAGAACAAGTTAGTTCCTACGAAAACAAAGGCACGGTTTAAAGGTGAGCATAACAAGAGGGTTATAGGTGGTCATACAATCTTTTGAAATAAAGGTAGGGCTCAAAATGGTTGTAAACAACTTCTTCAAACAAAGATATGATTATCATTTCTAGAACATGCAGCACAGAACCATTTATAATTAAATTTACAGGTGGGGCGTAGCACAATCCTTGAGAAAGAGAGGTTTAATCATAAACAGGTACGGTTTTTAAACCTAAGGTGGAGGCTGGCTTCTTCTTCAATTGCTGCTATCTTCTAAGACTAAAATACAAGGTTGACTGTTGTTTCTCAAAATGCATTTTTTTTTCTAGACTTGGGACTACAGTGTACCCCTACAATACTAACACTTGATAAATAAACAACTAGAGTTCGAGGCCAGCTTGGGTTACATGGTATGCTCAAGTCTACCCTATGCTATAGAATAAGTCTTTTTCTCGAAACAAACAAAACAAGAACAAGAACAACAGCAAAAACAGCACAACACCACCAAATGGAAATATCCCAGCCCAGTTAAACTAACTGGGCAAGGAAGCATTCCATATTTATGCATGTTTTTCCCCTTAAAAAATAAATAATTGCTATGATTTTCTTCCACCATGTATTTTTTAACCTTATTTCTTCATGGTGTCTAAACATATTTTACTGGTTAAGTTGGTTATATTTCTATATTTGGGAGAAGAGTCACTGAAATTGAGATAGAACATGGTGGGAATACATAGGAGTTATTGGAAAGGGAGGAAAGGGGAAATGGTGTGATTATGTTTCAATTTGATAAATTAAAAAAATATATTCAATTTAAAGAGCCCACATGTAAAGACTCCTCCAGAGTCTTCCCAAACAACCCCACGGCCACCACTAAGGAGCACTTGTTTTTCAATACATGAAGCTTTGGAGGACATTTCTCTTTAAAGCCACAACACTTGCATAGCAAATATCCTATGGTCATCTCTCTTTTCATGAAATTAGATTTGCATTTTTTTAGAAATCAGATACTTTATATGTCTTATGAAATCTTCATAATGGAATAATACATACACTTCAGTTTCCATACAATAAAACAGAAAGCATCTGCAGAAATTAATTCTACTTAAAATACTAAGTGACATTTCAAGAATTTATATTAATTTCTGTAGAAATTAGGTATAACTGCATATTTTGGCATTTTTTTAATGTGTAACCCCTACAGGTCAAAAACTAGGT
Organism: Dicrostonyx torquatus; assembly: GCA_028555095.1. Classification (NCBI taxonomy): domain Eukaryota; kingdom Metazoa; phylum Chordata; class Mammalia; order Rodentia; family Cricetidae; genus Dicrostonyx; species Dicrostonyx torquatus. The sequence continues at coordinate 9,193,958 of JAQHUG010000020.1, read as the reverse complement.
CAGGGTGAAGTGGTGAATTAGCTAAGTGAAGAAATATTACATATTAAATTTTTATTTAACATCCCAGTGGAAATTTAAGATCAAACAGCAAGTTAATGAACACCAGAATGTTTGGATATAACAAGCTGCACCACAGAACGGCTATTCAAATTGTCTGCCCTGACCTTCCCTTTTGAATAAGTCTGTGGACTATTGCACGTTAGCTCACTTTGAAAGAAATGATTTCTGTGAGCATCAGCATTTTCTCGTCTCATGTAAGGTGCAGTCAACTGAGTTATTAGGGTGTGCACCCAACTCCAATGGCTGTTGGATATGTTTTATAGCTTTTTGTATCCTTAGGAAAAATAGTTTGTAAATCCGTGTGTGTGTGTGTGTGTGTGTGTGTGTGTGTGTGTGTGTTTGGTTAGAGTGAGGTTTTTAATTTGCATGTTTCAATGACTCATCTATAGCACAAAGTTTTAGCTCAGGTTGGTGTCTTTAAGGTAGACCGTCCACTAAAGGAATTTATTACTATGAAATAGTTTTATTAAAACTATGAATAAAGTATATTTTCAATATATAAGTGCATATATATTAAATGAACTACAATTCTAATGTAACACAAAGGCTACACGTGTGTCTACATTTGCTAGATTTATTTATGGAAAGTATTTTAAGTAACGAGGAAATCCTGATATGTGTTGGAATTTTTAGTCTTCCAGATTGGGATAATCACGGTTGACAAGTAAGTCGGAAAATTAGAAAACTTGAGACAGAGAGTTCACACACTGACTACTTTGATAAGGAGACTATTTAAATGCTGTAAGGCAGAATCCAGATACAGCAAGCATAATCGGAAGATCAAGAAGCACCCATGTCCCCGTTTACTCAAACTGTGATGAGATATTAGAGAACTATAATAATCCAGAGATATGAGAAACCACACACGGTGCTTGAGCATTACCCACAGAGTAATGCATCAGCTTCAATGGGTGTATATTATATATGTTTGTGTGTGTATACATTGAAGTTGATGTGTGCGTATATATATATATATATAGTTGATTATATATATAGTTTGTGTGTGTATATATATATATATACACTCAGTAAGGTAGAAAAGGATTTGAAATTTTTCTGCTGGATTTAATTACTGTCCTTGAATTTCCATTGCTTATGCTTTGAGTTTTCTGAAAAGACATCACTTTTACACATAGCTATATGATTTACAATTAGCAAAGATCATTAAAATCTCAGAACGATCCATCACAAATTTCATGCTCAGTATACTCCTAATGTGTAGAATACATTTGTATTCATATAAATGCTTGTGAAAGGATTTATTGGTGTTTTCATACATTTAAGTAGTTATCTGCCTACTTAAAACAGATTTATTTCAAATATTTATATAAACATATATTAATTAAACCTATGAAATTTTGTTACACCTTAGAAAACACATAGACTTATTGACACTTAGATGTTGATGTTGATCAGTGCAAACTAAGATGTGGCTTCCAATATAAGAATTTGAGATATTTTATTAAAGC
>JAQHUG010000020.1:9164459-9176505 GCA_028555095.1 Dicrostonyx torquatus | reverse complement strand
TTTGACTTCTTTACTTCTTACAAGAAGATCATTACTTAAATCACATCTCTTTACTGACCAAACTTTTCCTACATTGAATCTTTAAGGCTTTTAATTGATAGTAATCTCACTGAAGCATTTCGTATCATCACTATTGCACAGAATATAATGACTTATCAGCTCATTTAACACTAATGGTCTCAGGGAACCCTCCAATTCTCCTGGAATGATATAGATTTTCGCGTGCCTATTATTTAACATGTCACTCACTGGCATAAAAGTTCTACACAGATGTGCACAGGGCAAGTTATGAGTAATTTTTAGAGCAAAAGTATGAAAGTAGGGTAAAACCTTCAGTGAATGTATTAATTTAGAAGTTAGCTGGAAGGAAATTCAGAAAACGGAGCGAGGCAAGTTAAAAAGCCCCACAAAAGGAGTATCTTGTTTAGCTTAGTGAAACAAGAAGCACAAAAATCTTAAGGATGGGTCTCATGTACAAAAATATTCTGTTTGGTGGATGCTGCAACCACTTGCGTAGTGCGTGTCTCCTACAGAATAAGGGAAGTATACTCTATCTACCTGAATAAATGAAGCATAAATTCACCTGGACGTTCAAGTTAGTCATTTTTTTTTTCTACAAACAACAAAGTATCCCCATTGAAAGAATGGTACTTTCGAAAATCACAAATCAAATATATTTACTCTTTCTTTCTTTCTCTTTCTTTCTTTCTTTCTTTCTTTCTTTCTTTCTTTCTTTCTTTTTTCATTCATTCTTTCCTTTTAAAGCTGAAGACTGAATCCAGGGTCTTGTGCTTGCTGGGTAAGTGCTCTACCACTGAGCTAAATCCTCAATACCTAAATCTATTGTTTTTTTAGTCATATATTTTCATTATTTTTCTTTTCTCTGTAATTATATTGTCAAAGTGTTTAAAATGAGCAATTTTTAGCAAATAATTACTTTAAGTATCATATACACGCATTTGAGTGGTTATGTTTTAACTTGATTTTTATATCACTACTATGGATTTCCTATAAATTGGTGGGAGACAATTCTGTATTTCGTCAATCATGTTTTACATAAATGCTGATTGGCCAGGCAGGAAATATAGGCGGTCAACCAGACAGGAAGTAGAGGCAGGGTGATGAGAACGGCTGGGAAGAAGGAAGTTCTTCCCGGACTCCTGTTCAGTCCATCAAAGAGACAGGGTGTGACCCTGCCCCACTGGGAAAAGGTACCGAGCCATGTGGCTAACATAGATAAGAACAATGGGCTAATATAAGTTATAAGAGCTAGTAAGAAGCCTGAGTTAATGGGCCAATCAGTTTATAAACTAATGCAGACTCTCTGTGTGATTTTTCTTTGGGGCTTGCCGGCTGCCAGGTACCAGGTGGGACAGAAACCCCAACAAGCAGGCCCTCATGTTACAATCTATAAATTTTTAATTAATATATTATCCTTTGCCAAAAGATGGCATTTATATCAAATAAGACAATATTACAGTACTAGAATGATTTTTATGTTTCCGTATGGCTTATAGATGACAGAGAGTTTGTAACGGACCCTCAGAAGACACAACATAGAGAATTTGTTGTAGTCGATAGGTTGGTATATGGATTATTTGTTTCTATTTAAAATATTTTCAATAGTTATTCTCAAATAGGTTGAATTATTTTATTTTCATTGGTTAAAAAGTATTTATATTTCTGCTTAAACCACTTATGTCTAGGTTTCATTTTGCCATTTAATACATCCTTTGAAATATATATTGTGTACAGTTTTTTCAGAATATGCTCTTTGATAGTTAAAATGGTTCTTACTCATAACAGTCAGAGGTGAAACTATTTATCAAAATATCATAAGCTCAATTAATAAGTTTGTGCTGCCTTTGAAACAAAAATACATGAGAAAACAGAACAATATCTGAGCCTTGAGCTCTGGGCTTTGGAGTGCTATGCTCAGCATTTAGCTTTTTCTCTGGCATAAAGTCATTCACCATCAATATTGCTGACAGTTTTCTCCCAGCAATGGACAGAAAAGTTAATGTGTTTTTGATACCCAACTAAAACTGTCAACAATTTGTGGCAGTATATGATCAAGCAGCAACCTTGAAGTGATGTTCTCTGGAGAGAACAGAAAGCCCCTTTTCTTATTTTCAGTGAGCAGCTTGTTTTCTTTGTGTTGGCCTCATGTGTCTTGAAATGAGGGTCCTATATGTCTTGATTTAGGTGTGTACTCTCCACTTTGTAGCATTTTTATACTTCATGAGGGAGTATCCAATTTGTAGTCACACAACTTCTCAAGATCACTGAGGACAGCTATCCAAAGTCATATGCATCCGACTAATTTGAAGCAGCCTGGATAAAATATTATATCAAATAAATTATGAGACCCTGAACCAAATATATGTACTAAGATCTAATGCAAGTGTGATAAATCTACAATCTAGTTTTAAATCAATAGATGTCAAATCGGTCTAGGATCTGAAATACAGCTTTATTAAAAAAATACATCATTATCAATATTTTCATCTTACCATAGTGTGAGGAATTACTGTTTTCAAATCATTGGGATGCAATTTAGTTATCATTTTTAATAAAATTGTTTCAAGTTCAATTTAAAACAACAGTGTTCTAACTATTATTGTTTGGTGTTATTACCTTAAACTATATTTGTCTTTTTATTTCCATCTTTTCTTATACACAATAATCTGTTGATGCATAAATGTACAATGGCATCTCTGCCAGAGGAAAGGACAATGTTCAAGGAAGCTGGTTACTCTAAGAATAGTTTCTTCTTTCAAACTTCTTTTTAATATTTGAAAATTTTTTAATGCAAAAACCCTTCCGCGAGGGACAATAAGCAGGTTAAGTATCCCAAACTCAACGCATAATTTTATCAATGTCATAGAATACTTGTTATTCAGTAAAATCTTTTAGAATATATTTGAGGATGTACTCTTTGAACACATCATATTTGCCATAATTTCCAAGAGTTTTTTTATTTCTTCTTAGAAAAATGGAAAAGAAGATCATGTCAGATACTTGGATTTCTTTCAAAGGGAAAGCAAGTACTGTTATATGATTTAAAAAAAAAACAAAGCAATTAAAGAAACACTTTTATGACACTACGGCAGATTAACCTGAATATATTGTGGCCATACTTGAGGAGGATTCCCAAACTCAGACATTTGAAATTACATAGAAGGAGCTATGGGGTGTCTATTAGCTGTCAAAGTTTTCAGCCATAGCATAGTTCTATAAGCAAGGTGATTTAACATTTTTTAAAAGGACATTGCCTGACCCATACAGTTCTAGAGATTAGAATCCAAAGAGAACACAGTAGGTCTGAGTTCTTTGAAGATTATGAAGGGGACCCTGATCCAGTTCTCATTCCATCTAAGGTGGTTTGCTGGCAATCTTTTGAAACACTAAGCTCCTGTTAATTATTCTCCCTTATTATAAAATGTCTCACTGAGGTCTCCATCTGTGACTATATACGCTCAAAGTACTGGGTTTTGTTTTTAACACTTTGGTCAAAAGTCCCATATTTACCTTTGAGATACAAATGAATGCCTTATAGGATTAGCATGTATCTTCTATTCCAGTGTGACCTCACTTGAACTTACTATATTTCCAATGTTCTGTTTGCAAAAACAGGCACAGTCTTTGAATTTGGGGTCATTACATAAATATTTAATTTGAGGACATATTTGATCCAATAACAGCATATCTTTCAATTCATAACCATTTCCTCTACTAACAAACTTTGGATCCAAGGCTAGAAGAATGAATCCATTTAGCAAAGTGATCAGATTTAAAGTTGACAGTAGCCACACTAGAGTCCTTCTCACCTACTCGTCCAGTGTAGGCAATGGCTTCAGTAATGAAAAGTAAGTAAGCATCTGCCACCTGCCACTTAGGGCAAATAAATCTCAGAATTAACATTTAAATAAATCTACAATTAACTTAATAACTAAATTTTTAAGCAAATATTGGCATACAATACTGAATGCTTCTTGTTCTACAGTTTCCTGAGTTACATTTTAAGCTAATTTTGAAAAATATCCCCAAGATCTACTGTGCTCATATCATATAAGCCATTTTGATATTTTAGCAAAACTTCCCTTCTTCCCTCTTCAATTCTTTTTCTTTCTGTTTTCCTCACTCCATCCCTCTCTTCTGTTCTCCACTCTTTAGAAGACGGATTACACGAATCACTTCTTTCACAACAATCTTTCTTTATGCTGCATTCTCTCTTAAAATTCTCAATATCTTTTCCAAAAATTCTCAGATTAATATATATGTATATATACATATATATACATACATATACATATATATATATATATAATCTCCAGTGAGTATGGACAGAAAGTAAAAGCATTCTCTATTTCAATAAACAGTCATGAAATTATATTGTATTAAAATTATCTGTCTTTTGGAGATTATTTTTATTATTATTATAGTTATCAGGTTTTTGTTTATTATATTGGTTGGTTTTTCTTTCTTTTTGAGTAACTTACATCAGGAAAAAAATTATTTGTGAGACAAACTCATATATTTTTTTCTCCTGATTTTGTAGGTGGACCTGAGTAATTACATAGAAGCTACATTAATTACAGCATATTCCTTGCTAGCTCTTACATCTTAAATTAATCCATTTATATTAGCCTGTGTAATGCCATGAGTCTGCGGCCTACTGGTACTGTTCGTATGATTCTGGCATTTCCTTCACCTTCAGGAAGCTACATGGTGTCTCCTTTTCTCTGCCTATCCTTTCTATCTCTATCTCTGTTCTGATTTCTCACCTGGCTTTACTTGGCTAAGCTACTGGCAGAAACAACCTTTTTATTAACCAATGGTAATAAAACATATAACATACAGAGGAGAATTCTTCATCACTATGACTCCAGTTCACAGGTCAATTTAAAGTTTTCTAACCATATCCATTGCATAAAGTAATTTTTGTGGTGGATAAGTTACTTTGTCTAAGGGAAGTCTATATGGTGGTTCATTAAAATTGCAAATGAAGGCACTGTGCTCCAGTGTTCTACCTAAAAGGAACTCATAAACTAATATATTTCTAAACTAATAATTAAGTAAAATTAATTCCACTGTTATATTACTGTCACTGTAAGCTTTAAATTCTGTATTCAACTCACTTTAGACAATACTCTTAGAAATGTTTTTGAGAAAATCATAATGTTGAGAAACAGTGCATTACATTATGCTAAATGTATAATAATGCCCACTTGAGATTTTTAAATGTATACATATGTATTGGATGTATTTTAGAGAGATAATTAAAACAACAAAATAATTGAGGCTCTAATTGTATAATTATGCAGGCAATTGTGCAGTTCTGGTTGCAATTGGACACTTCCCACTTTTTCCTGGCTTGTAATTTTTTTTTCATGTGCTAGAACCTGCAGTTTTTATTATTATTTTTTTAATTTTTATTGTTAAAAGAAAAATTTACATTTACTCCCCTTGTTCCCGGCCCTCCCCCCCCCCCACCACCCTCCCCCTGCTTCCTTATGATGGTGCAGGATACCCTGTCCTATGGGAAGCCCAAAGCCCTCCCCCCTCCATCTCAGTCAACTAACTTAATTCTTATGCAATCAATAAATAGGCATAATTATTGTTACTTGGGCCCGTTGGCTCCTACAATATTCTTATTTCTTCCCAAACTTGTCACGGTGTATATCATTTCTTATTTTTGATAGCCACTGATGCTTTCCTTTCTTTCTCATCCCCCCTCCTGTTTTGGACTATACAATATTTCCCTGTAAGTACATAATTTAATCTTAGTTACTTCTGACATGAAGTGGAAGCCCTAAGCTCCTCATAGCTCTTATTAAATTTCTATCAATTGGAGATAGCTTCTGGACTAGGGGCAGGGCATATATCTGTTTCTTTAACTCTAGGACTTTATGAAGAACGATGTGGCCCTGTGCATACTGCCTCAGTCTCTGTGAGTTCATATGTGCATCCATTCTTTTGCGTCTAGAATGCATGGATTGTTTCCATGTTGTCTTCCATTCCCGTTGCTCTTGCAATCTGTCTGCCTCTGCTTCCCCAGAGTTTCCAGAGCCCTGAAGTAAGGCAGAGAGGGATTTGATAGAGACATCCTATTTTGGAATTGTTATTCCCAGGTCTCTCAATCTCTTCACTTTCTCTGTTTATATTCCTGTCTACTTTGGAGGCAGGTTCTCTGATGATGAATGAGCAAGACACTGATTTATGAGTATAGAAGAACATCATTAGGAGTAATTTCATTTCTATGTTCCTTTAGGGGAATAGTAGTATTTTGTTTTCCTCTAGGGCAATGACATATCTAGTCCCAGTTTCTTCACCATCCAAACACTGATAGGCATAGGTTATAGTTCATGGAGAAGGCCTTAAATCAAATCAGATATTGATCAGTTACTCCCAGAGTTTTGTCCCACTATTGCAACAGCATATCATGAGGGCTGGTCATCATTGTAGATTTCAGGGTTTTTAGTTAGGTTTGTGTTTATCTTTCTCCTCTGTTAGCTTATAGAGTAGCTTCCAGAAGGATGGTTACTAATCATGTAGAGGTAAAGGATCTAGGTAGGTACTACCTTGGTTTTTCTGTGGTCAAAAAGTCTTTAAGTGTTTTCTTCAGCAACAGAGATTTACCATAAGCTGTATAAAGCAACCAATAGCCTTGGCAATAGCCTGTGTTGTTTAAAGGTTTTCATGGAGTCCCCTTTGCCAACAACTCAATTACATATAAGCCATTTCTGACACTGGAGGTTTCATTGAGTGGCAAGTGATGTTTGGATGGAGGTTTATCACCTCAATTACTTGGTGATTCCATTTAGATTCTTTTCATGTAAGTATATATTTTACAAAGTTTCTGCTGTAATAGTTTTCCATATGACCCTTTATGTGGCCATTAGTCTCAGTTCTCCGTTCCTATTTTTCTCTCTTCTTGCTTTCTTTCTTCCCCCTTTCCACTTAATGCTCTGTTCCAGACCCCGACCCCTGCCTCTATGTTGTTAGCATTCAACTTTCAGCTGCGTTTAGACTGAAGAATGCTTTCATTAAATTCCTTTATTGTGGGGTTGAAACACAATTTAATGAATTAAGAGGCTTCTTATTTATCTATTTATTTATTTTTCATTCAGAGAAATGAGATTTGTTTAAATGTTATATTTGCATCAGGAAAAAATATTGTCTTTTTTTCCCCACTCAAATGGACTAATCTTCCCTGGGAAATTTTTTTTTCTTTTTATACTCAGTACTTAAAGTATATTTTGTTCAATATTTTCATCTGGAATGATTGCTTCCCCAATGTAGAACACAATTTCACATAATACATTTTGCTGTTCATGTCTTATGCGCTTGATTTTCACACAAAATATTTGTGTTTTCTATTTCATTGTTAAATGATGAGATTAAAATGAATGCATATACTATATATTAATTCAATTGTGTAATTTTGTCCATTTTATAAAGACTTGTGTATTCATATGATGAAATAATTCATAGCTAAGTTAGGTCAATTCAACTTAAATGACTTTGCCCATGTAAATTATTCACCATAACCTACATTTCCACAATATAGTAGGGAGAATATTTAATCCTTTTTTCAATGTGTTTATTTTTTGTTCCTAAATCCTTTATGGCAAGAAACTTTGAAGATGTTTAATTCCAGAGTGTGTGCTAGCTATCTTATGTAAAATTGTCACAAGTTAATTTATCTGAGAAGAGGGAGCCTCAATGGGGAAGTGACCCTACCAGATTGGTCTGTAGACAAGTTCTTGTGGCACTTTCTTTATAGATAATTGATGCAGAAGGCCCAGTTCACTGTAGAAGCTGTCATCGCTGGACAAGCTGTCTTAGGTGCTATATGAAAACAGACTAAGAAAGCCAAGAGAAGCAAGCCAGTAAACAACATTCCTACATGACCATTGCTAATTTTTTGTCTCCACGTTCCAGATTTGAGATCCTTGTATAACCTCTTTCAGTGGCAGACTGTGAGTCTTTTTTTCTCTTTTTTTTTTCTTTGCTATGATAGTAGAAGCCCTGCTCTGGGTTCACTAGAAAGGTTTGATATTATAACAAACAGTATTTCATGAAAAGGAAGGAGGCACCCGAGACAATGCATTGTATCATAGAAGCACTGGTTAGTGAGAAAGGGCCACTAGCCAAGAGTGGGAAGTTCATGGCAACTGGAAACATCAAGGAAATTACTTATCGCATGGAACATTCAGGGACTGTAGCCCTGCCTACCCATCCTAAACTTTTGACTTCACATCTGAAAGATAATATTTCCTTGATTTAACAATTTGGATTTGAGGTGGTTGTCAAGGTGTTCAGGAGGCACCATTTTCTCCAAGGAAGGACAGGAAACCCACAGCAGGACTCCTGACTTCACAACCAAGGTGGCTCTACCCTATGAGGGCTGAAGCTTTGTATATTGTTTAATGTCATCTTTGGCTGAGCTAGTCTTATCTTCAACATGGTAATGAATATTTGCCAAAAAATATAATTTAAAAAATCATATCTATTCAGAATTGTGATGCTTGAGTGTGATGATGCCTTTCAAATGTTTGGAGTCAAACATAATACAGAGAGCTTACAAAATGCACATAGGGGCTAAAATGAGCAAAGAGTAATCCAGATATTGATATTTTCTGAACTTTATTCATGGCACTGATATTAAAGAAAAGAAACCTTGAAGAATAAGATTGAAAGACACAGCTGCTTCTGTTCTCTGTCACTCCTTTGCTGCTGATCGAAGTCACTTGAGATCTGAGTAAATTCAGCAACAAGGACAATATTTTCTTCACTTCTGAAAGGTTAGACAAAATTTAATACTTGTCTTCCACTGACATGGAGAAATTCCCTCCAACAGAAGTTCACAGAACAATAAATATTGAGAGCCAAATGGGATTTTTTTTCTAAAGAAAGCACATATATCAATTTTAAGAAATATGTATATGGAATGTATTTCAAAAGGATAAAGGAACCTTGAAAGTTTTGATTCATCTTTTAATTTTGAAAAAAAAAGAGAGAAATATTGGTATGGGTCGCTAGTAAATTAAGATGACTTATTTCAATTTAAGAATGAATTGGAAGCCCGGCAGTGCTGGTACATGTATTTAGTCCCAGCACTGGGAGGCAAAGGCAGGGGGATCTCTGTGAGTTCAAGGCCAGCGCTGTCTACAAGAGCTAGTTCCAGGACAGGCCCCAAAGTTATACAGAGAAACCATGTCTCGAAAAACCAATAACCAAATTAATGAATGAATAAATTAATAAATAAATAAGAATGAATTGGGATTCATAAGGAAAAGATGTGACTTCAGAGAGGCAGATGACTGGGGGATTCCCACAAGACATTTTTTGTCATCAGATCCTGTCATTCTCCTTTTAAACATCGTAGCATTCATATGGGACCACGCAGAAGTATAAGAATAGGAAACATTATAAGAAAAAATCAAAACATGGAGTTGGCACCAGTGTAAAAGCTGGACATGGTTACATGTACCTGTGACCTCGGGTCTGTAGGGTAGAGACTGATGGATCCCAGGAACTTGTTTGCTGAACAGCATAGCACAAATGGCTAGCTTCAGGTACAGGGAGAGACTGTATCTTAAAAGGTATGATGGATTCTGTTTGTTTTTCTTAAACCTATTGAGTTCAGTTAGTGCTACATGTGTGTACGTGGCTGTTGGACCATTTCCTGGAGCAGTTTCTCAGAGGCAGCATTCTTTTCCACAGCAGCCATCAGTTGCCAATATCTCCTTGACTGTGGATAGGATATCAACAGCCCCTCCACCACGAAGGCTACATTTTGTCTGGCTTGATCTCATCCAGGTACTGTGTGAGCACTCACTGCCACTGTAACTTCATGTAGGCAATGTCACCATCAAGCTGAGGAACACTGTCTCCTAATGCCCACTGCCTCTGGCTCTTACATTATGTCTGTTCTCTATTCTGTGATGATCCCTGGGCTTTAGGGTAGGGTGTGTGATATAGTTGTGAAATTTGGAGCTTTGGAGTAGAAGGAAAGGAAGAGTGGATCTGATAAAGAGTCATTAAATACATATATGAAATCTTTAAATAGTTTAAAAACTAAGGTGGAGAGCAGTAGAGGTAACTATCTAATATCTTCCTTTGACGTGCTCATGAGTTATGCATTCCCTACTATTTACTTCTCATATTGAAGTCTGAGAAGTACATTGATTATTGCCCTTCGTAGAAAGATTGAGTATTCTCAGTGCACAGAGTGCAAGGATTTAATATATGTCGTAAATCCTGTAAAGTCTACCACTACCAATCTGAACTACACGTCTTAGCATAGAGCTGGGCTAACAGACCCAGAAGTTGCTCATCTCAATTGAACATTTGTATTTACTTCCCAGCTTCTCCATATATCACCTCTTGTCAATCCTTCTTATCTTCTAGGAATCTGACAATTTTAGATTCTACATTTAAGTGAGATTGAATGAATAAAATGTGATTTTTCTGGCTCTGACTCATTACATTTAGCATAATGTCATTCACGTATATCTACACCGTTACAAATGATGTTATTTCATTCTTGTAATGGCTCCACACTATTCACTTGTATTCTTTGCCACACTTTAATCCACTGACCTATTGATAGACTCCTGGATTACTTCCATATGTTGGAGTTTTGAATGATGTAAACGAGCATAGAGTGAAATATCTTTGCAAGATATGTATTCATGTTCCTTTTATAACGTTAAAGAATGGAGATATTTGAAGTATGTGGTAGTGCTATTTCTAATTTTGTGTGGAAACATAGATTTTTTTAAAGTAAGGAAATGATTTCTGTAGTGGTTAAAACATAGTTTGCCAATTTTGTTTTCCAAGAGTTGACAAAATATTCCTAATGTTGGTTCACACATAATTTTCATAGATTTGCTAATGATTGATTCATATGCTGATAAACAGCACATTAGAAATGTCAGAGAGGATCAAATATAAAATTAGGCATGAAATGGTTTGGTTACATTTTAGAAGTGGTATATTGCCCTAAACCATATAACATAGATTATACGTGGTTTATTATATAAAATTTGTATTTCACCTATCTTCTACTGACAGAAGATTGCATTTACCTATTTCAAACATGTAGAAAATGTATCAGAAATGTTGGTTTATTTCAAAGAATGTAAATTATATGTGAGAAAGTTTTTTATGCTAAAATGCTATTATGTACAAGATTTTATACTTCTTGCTTAAAATACATATCTATTTATTTTAAACAAATTATTGTGATGATTTTGTACTTCATTTTCATAAACTCCAAATCTTATAATATAATCACTTAGCATTTAATGAAGATATGTTATTCTCTTTTTGTAAACTTTCAGTGTGTCTGGCCTTATTATGAGGTCTGGGAAGTATTACTGAGTGTATTGGCACAGGAGACCACTTACTAAATATAACCCTAGTAGCACAGACACTGAGAAAATCAATAAATGGGACCTCCTGAAACTGAAAAGCTTCTATAAAGCAAAGGACACGGTCAACAAGACAAAATGGCAGCCTACAGAATGGGAAGAGATCTTCACCAATCCCTCATCAAATAGAGGGCTGATCTCCAAAATATACAAAGAACTAAAGAAACTGGTCATCAAAAGAACAAATAATCCAATAAAAAGTGGAGTACAGACCTAAACAGAGAGCTCTCAACAGAGAAATCTAAAATGGCTGAGAAGTACTTAAGGAAATGCTCAGCATTTTTAGCCATCAGAGAAATGCAAATCAAAACAACTTTGAGATTCCATCTTATGCCTGTAAGAATGGCCAAGATCAAAACACTGATCGCAACTTGCAGGAAAGGTTGAGGGAAAAAGAGAAAATTCCTGCATTGCTGGTGGGAATGCAAGCTGATTGATACAGCTCCTTTGGATATCAGTATGGCAACTTCTTTGAAAATTAGGAAACAACCTTGCTGAAGACCTGGCAATACATCTTTTGGTATTAATTATTTGCAAAGGATGCTCAATTATACTACAGGGACTTGTTTACTTATGTTCATAGCAGCATTGTTTGTCATAGC
>JAQHUG010000020.1:9149392-9163139 GCA_028555095.1 Dicrostonyx torquatus | reverse complement strand
TCTTAATATTGAAAAATTTATAAAATGAATAAAGCTCAAATTTTGAGTGTATAACAAGATTTAATAATATGGTCAGTCAAAAAATTACTCACTTGCAAGTCTTTGACTATGGACTATATCTAAGTATCACATGTAACCTCTAGTATACAAAATACTTAAAACTAATTATTTTGACTATCTTTGAGTGTCTACATTAATTTAGAACTTTATGATGTCATAAGATATTGCAAAATTTAAATTTATATTTTAATTTATAAAAATTTTCAGGGTTGATTATGGTAATAGTTTAAGATTATAAATTGTCATAATTAATTTTCAAAAAATTTTCTGATCTACACTTCAAATTGTCTTCTCTTTACCTTTTCCTTGGGGTCTGTATAGGACAAGGACAAATTAATTGAGCTGGGAATTAAAAAAACCCACTTGGTACCTTCAGTCTCTTATTTGTAGGTGCCCTTGGAACCATCACTTACACTTAAGAGATTGAATTTAAAACCGAAGATAGATTCCTTTCTACATCTCACTAATTCTCTAATGTCTAATGTAGTTCTTTAGACCGTGTTAACAAAGATATGTAATATGGGTTTTCTTTGGTCGTTTCTAAATTGAAATAAAGGCAAACAGTAAATATATTAAATCTCATTCTAATGATAGCTACTAGTAATGTCTTCTTAAAATTTTTCTAGTGTGTATGCTCTTTTAAATCAAAAGAATGACCATAAAGTCCCAGGTTCTCCATCTGTTTTCTCTCCATCATCTCCTCGGCATCTAGAAACACATTTCATACCTCATATAAGTTCTACAAACATTGTTGAGAAGGAAATGAAGTATTGCATGCCTCAATCTCTCAAACTTATTTTTTAAAAAATTCTTTGGGTTTCTAATGTTTTACACAATGCTGTCGTGTGAGAGCTTTCCCTGTCTTGCTCTGCAGAACTGACCTGCAATGTGTTTGTGTTGTTTTATACAACTCTGTGTTGAGGAGAACATTTCCTGTCTTGTTTCTGCACAACTGGCTTGCAAAGAATGAGCATCAGGAGTTCAGCTCCTCAATTCTTAGTCACCATGCTGCCAAATGCAAAATTCAGATAACCTGGTTGGAAAATGTCCCCCAAAACATAATCAGCGCTTTGGTTCAAGAATCTGGAGAATCAACTGTTAAGACATTTCAAGACGAGTGTTCTTAGGCTTCTGTATACTTGTGTTTCTTCAGTTCCGATGTGTGGTTATGTATCTAATCCACCCTGCCCTTGCTCCTAGGTATCACCACAGACTCCAGAGGGACAAGAATATTGCATATCTCTGAACATTTCACATTATAGACATTGAAAAGCAGGCTGGTGTTTTCCATAGTCTAGGAAATGAAGTGAGAATGGAGAGAATGGTGAAGGTTAGTAAGCCTTTACATGTCCAACTAGGAAGTTATAAAGATGGGCAACAAACTTCTGTACCCACTGAGTCATCTTACCAAGAAAAATAATAGTGACTGTTAAAATACCGCTTTGTTCCACTTTGCAAAGATGGATTTTTGCCTTTCTGTGATGTTATAGTAAAAGAGTGATAACCCAAGTTAGCAGTTAGCTCTTTTTTTCCCCCAAGAATTACTCATTTAGAATACTCTGTAAATAAGCCAGTCTTCACTTTCTTACAGATTATTTAAAGTGTTTCTTTCCAACAAAATTATTTTGTTCACTTTGGGTTTACAGCCCTTTTCTCAAGAGAGTAGACCTCTTAACTGAAAAGAATTAGTTTTTATCAAAGCACTGCTTCTTAGGAAACCTGGCCCAGCACCCTGCTCATTGTAAATTCATGTTAAAGTCCTCTTTACAGTTCTGACCAATTCCACTCAGTGGCCTTGACAGGCTGTTTAGTATTTAAAGTATTTAATTCTTAAATTCCTTAAATTTGAGGCATGACAATCGACCCCTTCAAAGGGATACTTTCCTGTACACGTGAAGAGTAGACACAGGTATAATTGGATATACTATAAGTATTTTGACCAAACCAAACAAAACAAAACAAAATATTAGCTTAAAGCTATTATTATACTGTGGGCAAGGGATAACAAGTATATTGGTCAGCGATTGTGTTCTAGTTTCTTCTACAAGGAAAAGGAGCTGATCCCTGATATACTGGGTCATTTAGACTCTTCAAGTCACAGCTTTCCCTTCTACCACATAAGGAGATAGATGAAGGTGGTTAAGAAAAAAGGTCTTTGTGTGAGAGCCTACTTAGTATATGCCTTTAAGAATTCATAGGAGGAAGGACATCAAACATAAAAGCATTTACTGTCGTACTTGCCTAAACCATTTTTAAAAGATTGTAGGATGTTTTAATCACATGCTCTATTAGTTAACTGGTTTAAATGCAGCCATCAAAATATTATTTCTAAATATGAAAAAAGGGCTATGAAAAAAAACTTCCTATGGTATTTTCTTCAAAGTGGGAGCTCATTTATTTTCCAAAAATTAAATTGAATTCTCTCCTTGAAAGCACTGAATCCATTTGACACAAAATGAATTAGGTTTGAGTGGGAGCCAAACCTAGCAGGGTATTTTTGCTCCTCTTTGCTGTTTAAACTGCTGAACACTTGACCTAATGTGCAATGTTATTACATGTACAATATTAATACATGTAAGAATTGCACAATAAATCAAAACAACTTCAGTGTTTGTTGCATCATTTGATTGTGTTTATGTGTGTTGTGTGTCTCTGTGTGTGTACAGTATCCATGTAGAATTCACAAGCCCACTTGTGGAAGTCAGTTTGTACCTTGTGGGTCCAAGAGATTGAGCTTGGGTTGTCAGACTTTGTACCAAGCACCGCTGCATGCTGAGCCACCTTGTTGTCCCTGTGTATAGCAATTATGTGTATACATACATATGTATGTGTGCATGCATGTATATATAATGTATAATGATATATATGTATATATAAATGTATAATGTATGTGTGTATATGTATGTTCATATACATGAGAAAACCTGACACCCAGAGATTCTGAATTCCCTCCCAAGAACCCACATGGTTAAAGGAGACTATGAATTTTCCCTATTGTCCTCTGACCTCCATGCATGCCCAATAGCATGTATGATCCCTTTACCTGTACTTAGAGTCATGCATCTCTTTTTCTCTCTAATAATAATAATAATAAATTTTAGAATTTAAAATGCTTTTGCTTATTAGGGGAGTTTCAGGGCCCACACCTGGAGATCAGATAAAAACTTGTGTCTGTGTCTTGTGCATTGAGAGGTGAGAATAGGGCAGCAAATTTCTTCAAACTGGAGTTGGTACCATCTAGGGTTTGGATGGGGTTCATTTCCTCTGCCAGTTAAATGATGCAAAAGCAGGAAAAAATCTTGAGCACCGCAGGTAGCAGTGGAGAAATCTCAACACAGAAAGCAGCAGCAGGCAGCAACAGTAGTTGAAAGAAAGGAGTGTATTAAGGGTAAGAAGCAAATACAGTGCACACACTGGAAAAGACCCTCCACAAAGCAGAGCAGATCCAGGAGATGAAGCCCAGCCCCTCCTTGAGGGTTTCAGATTTTACAGTCTCTGAAAGGTCTTCTTCCCCTAATATAGGGGTTGTCCATTTGAAGAAAGACAGGTTAGTCACAACTGTTTGGTAAAGAAGTTCTGACTCAGTCTGGAACTTGCTGAACCACTCCATCAGCATGAGAAAGGGGCCTTTGTTTAAGCTGCCAGGCTTCTGTCTCAGGTCAGGAGATCTGAGAAATAAGCCAGCCATCTTGGAAGCTAACCATCATTGTTACTTAGTGTGCTGTATAGTTTTCTGCCAGCATGACACAAACTGTAGTCATCTGAGAGGAGGAAAACTCGGTTGAGAAAATGCTTCCATATGATCCATCTGTAGGCAGGCTTGTAGGGCATTTTCTTAATTAGTGTTTATTGGAGAAAGGCTGGGTAGAGTCACCCATAGGCTGTGGTCCTGGATTCTTTAACAAAGCAGACTGACAAAACTGCGGGGAGCAAGCCAGTAAGCAATATTCCTACAAGGTCTCTGTTTCAGCTCCTGCCTCCATGTTTCTGCTCTGACTCCCTTCAGTGATGGACTATGATGTGGAAGTGCAAGCCAAGTAAACCCTTTCTTCCCCAATTTGCTTTTGGTCATAGTGTTCCATCACAGCAATGGTAACACTAGCTAGGACACCTGGTCATGGCCATTCTCTCTGTCTGCCTATTAGAAGATCTATCTAAGTCATAGTCCTTCTGAGTTAAGGATGTTATTGGCTACCATGTGTATGCTTGGAGGTGAACCTAGATCTTCTCAAGCAGACTAAATGCTCTTACCTGCTAATGATAGTTGAAATTTTCTTTGAGCTACCAACCAACTCAGAAATAAAGACATGGAGACTTACTATTAAATGTCAATGCTCAGCCTTAGCTTCAGTTTATCCCACTGGCTTTTATAACTTAATTTAACCTATTTTATTTATCTACATTTTGCCTCAGGTCATTTTACTTTCATTCTATATGTCCTACTTTTCTGCTTTCTTCATGTCTGGTTGAATGACCCCTGGCATCTATTTTCTTTCTTTCCCCAAGCCTAAATTCTTCATCTTACTTACTCTTTCTGCTTAGAAGTCCCACCTATACCTCCTCCCTCACTATTGGCTACTCAGGTTTTTATTAGACCAATCAGGTGCCTTAGGCAGGCAAGGTAAAACAGGACTACATCTTTAAATAGTTAAACAAATATTCCACAACACAAGCAAATGCAACACATCTTTGCATAGTTAAACAAGTGAAACATGTTTTTTCATAGTTAAACAAATGCAACACAACTTTATGTAGTTAAATATTCAACAACAGCAAAGTCATCTCTCCAGCACTAAATAAAATGCTATTTAAATCTGTCCTAAATTAAATATTATGTGACTGATCATTCCTGTACACACAGTCACACAGACACACAGACACACAGACACACACACACACACACCAGCTTTACAAAGAAATATGCACACTGCAGATGCAAGTAAAACTAATGACTGAATTTTAAAGCAAAACATATCAAAACCTTAAAAAGACACTGAGTGTACATTAAAACTGCTATAACAAAACTCCAGAATTTCCTTCAATTAGCCCATTAATGAAGTTAAGTGAAGGTAAGCTTAAAGTTGTGTATAAAAACCATCTGATATTAAATAAGCCATTGCAAAAGGAATGTCATAATTCACATACTTAAAATCAAGCTATGTTTTTTAATGTTACATAGATATATACTTTAATGGTTTTCATATTTATAAAACATGCATATATTTGCTCTAAGAAAAGTATATGCTAATTAATACATCATTATACATATGCAAACATGAATATGCCATACTTAGATTGAGCCTGTTCAAGGAATTATATACAGGCACTCTTATAATGAAGCCCAGACTCAAGCTTCAAGTAAAGTCGATGTGGCTTGAGGCAGTAGTCTGAAAAGAAAATAACAGTTAATCAAAGCACAAAACAATTCAGGGGAAGGTAGAAACCCTGTTTTTGGTGACTGTCCCTAACTGTCCTCAAAAACCACCTAAGAAGAAAAGAGATTTTGTGTTAAAGTGGAGTTGGTCATATGGAGAGGGAAAATGCAGAATGGGGTATGGAAATAAATGCTCTACTGGGTTTTTACAAGATATTACAATTGGAAAATGCTGGTGAAGAAATGTCTCCCACAGACTCATGATTTTGAACACTTCGTTCATACCTGGTGGAGCAAGGTAAGAGGCACAGTTGGTGACCTGGCCATGATGTAGATGGGGACTGATGTTTGAAGTTTCAACCCAGACAGGTTGAGGATGGCTTCTCTCTGTCCTAACCAAAGGGAAGAGTCAATTTCCAATACTGGCTACTGTACACTGAGCCGTTCCAGCTATCAGGCAGGCCTTCCTCTGTGACCCAACTTCTCTATGTTGCTGTGATGAAATAGTCCAAGGGAAAGCAACTTGAGCGAGGAAAAGGTGTGTTTGTGTTAAATTTCCAGACTACAGTACATTGTTGAAGGAACCAACAACAGGAAACCAAGCAGGATCCAATAAACAAAACAAAAGAAACAAACAAAAAAACCAAAGACCAAAAACCACAGATGATCACTGCTTGCTTCTGCTTCCTTCCACTATTTGAACTTAGTTAGCCTTCATATAAAGGTCAAAACTATTTGCCCAGAAAATAGTATTGTCCACAGTGGGTTAGGTCCTCTTACTTCAATTAATTTTCATGGCAATCCCTCACAGACTGCCTGCAGGCCAATGGGATCTGGGCAATCCCTCAATTGAGACTCCTCTCTAAAATATACCAAGTTTACAGTTATACCAATCGAAACAAAACTAGAGTGTTTGAAGCTTTTTCAGTCACACATTTTGTTCCATAGACAAGAAATATCACGAATATAACGAATAAAGATCACATGGTACTGAGTTCTGGAAGTTCTTCAAATTCTGTGATTCTGAAAGCATGCTTGTTAAAGTATTTGTTAAAGAAATAATAAGTGTATAATGAAATTTCTTTTGCATGTTATGACCACAGGAAAGTAGAATTCAGGGTATATCTTTTTACCCATAAACAAAAAAAGCCCCTCAGGTAGAGGTCACACTATGGTGTTGATCAGTTTGGACTCTGGACTCTGTCTCGTTAGTAGCTTTTCAACTTCATCTGTAGTTCCATTGCATCTTTCTGTTGCCCAAGACAGATGCTCAGCGCACAAGAAGAGTTGTTGACAATGTGAAGAGACGTGAAATCAGGCATCCTTCCTCTTGTCTATTTGATTTGGTTGTTTCATAAGCTGAGTATTGAGGTTATCTTTATTTTCAGCTTGTATTTGACCTAATAGTAAGATTGTGTCACCCTGTCATTTAACGCTTTAGATGAGTTGATATGCACAGATTTGAGTGTGTACTTCAGAATGTGTATGCTCACACAGTGGAGACCCAGATAGAATTAGGAGTTTGCATCTTTAAATGGTGAATAGGTCATGAGAGCAGAGCCCTCAAAGGGGGTACCTTGACTTTTTCATAAAGAGGGTTGTTCTGTTTTAATGTTCTATCACAGGAGAACACAGTATCCTGTGCTCAGGAGAAAGCAGCGTTTTTAACACCACCTTGAAAGCAGGCTCTAAGCTTTGAATAGACACAAATATTGCCAGCAAATTCATTTTCAACTTTCTATTCTACAGGGGTGTGAAAAACAAACTTCTGTTCCTTATAAATTATCCAGGCCCTGGTATTTTGGTACCCTAAGAAACACAGAATGATTAAAGGTTTCTGTACTGGTATTTCATTTGTATTTTAATAAATAAAGCTTTCCTGAATTTCAGAGACTAAACCAGCCACAATGATCAGCCTTGTAGACAAGACAGTGGTGACAGACACCTTTGATCCCGGTAGCCATGGTAGTTTGACATAGAAACCGGGCAGTAGTGGTGCACGCCTTTAATCCCTGCACTAAAGGGGAATATAAATCAAGAGGGGACAGCTCTCACATACAATCTCATTCTGTGATTCTCTGGAAGCAGGATCGCCATTTCAGACTGTGGTAGAGGTAAGAGCCAGTGGCTGGTCGTTTTGCTTTACTGACCTTCAGGTTCACCCCCATGTCTGTTTCTGGGTTTTTACTAGTCATGCTACAGGTTTCCTTGATTTTTAATTCCTGGCACAACTATGACCTAATAAGTAGGAAAGCAGAGACAAACTGAGACAAACACACCCAGAAAAGAGAGAGGATAGCTTAGGAAATTTTGGGAAAATGCCCAGAAAGCACAGATGTCCAGTTATCAAAAAAGACACCTGCATTTTCCTACATTTTCCTAGTTTTCCATATTTTATATACTATAGCTCATGCTATACATTTATTTCCTTCATGGTACCTTTTCTCATAGTATCAAGACATACTACAGCATCAATATTAAGAGTCTAAAACACTTGGAATGAAATAGCAATCAATGTTTAAGTTCCTAAAACTGAAAAATTTAGGGAAATAGATATATCATAGAACTAACTGCATGAATTTTCTTTGGCTCTCTTAAGCAAAAATCTATAATAATATTTAACAATAGACATACATATTGGATTTATATAAATGAAGAATTTTGTTTTACCAAAATAGTGCATATTATTATTATAAGGAAATATTCTTCCTCATTATACAATTTGGCTCTTTAAATCTTTCCATGCATTGTTACAAAGCTTACTTAAAACTGAAAAAAATGTCCAAATCTAGAACACTGGATTTTTGCTGTTTTCGCTTTAAAAAAAATGACAAGTTTTTAAAAATATTTCCCATGATTTACACTTTATACCATGTATATACAGGTATTCAGCACGGCATGATAATCAAGCATTACACACAAATTTTATTGTTTGTTCATTGGCTAAAATGTAATGATTAAAAGTCTAATCATAAATGATGATTTGATGTAATCATTCAAAGTTCTGGTTTGTTAAGTGGGCTGCTGGTTTGTCATTTCTGAGACAGTCCGCTATCTAATTGCTTTGGTCCAAATTATTTGGCATTGTCATGAATAAAAATTTCATCCAATTTTCTAATTCGTTTTTCTTCTGACCAACAGCTAGAATTTTTAAAGTTTTGTTTCTCGGTAGAATTGTTTCACACACAAAGGTAATCACTGTTCTGAGTAAAATTTACTTAAGCATACTAGAAAAAAGTGACATGTGTCACAGTCTTAAATGCTGTCCTTTAGCTAAAATGTTTGAAGGTTATTGCTTTTCTAAAAAATAACATGCTGGTCCAACATGAATTGACCTCTTCAAGTTTATTATATACATTATCCAGTGGCTAATACTTTAAAGGAGCCATTTAACAGTAACAACAACAATAAAATCCTTGGACTTGGATTTCAAGGAATGTAATATTTTGAATTCGTTTTGTTGATATGGTCTGGGGAACATGAGAGCTGGAGAGCTGGGGAGCTTATCGTGTCCCTTACCATCTGCAGAACAAGAGAGAGAGAGAGGGCCCTGAATCTTGCCTGGGAAATGGAGTAGAGCTGGTCCTTGCAGGAGAGAGGAGCCACTTGTTTTTATCAACCACCCAGCTAGCTTTGATCTTGAAATAATCACACAGAAACTCTATTTATTAAAACACTGCTTGGCCCATTAGCTCTAACTTCTTATTGGCTGGCTATCATATTAATTTAACCCAGTTCTATTAATCTGTATATTGCCATGTGGCAGTGGCTTACCAGCAAAGATTCAACATGTCTGACTCTAGCGGATCCATGGCTTTTTCTCCACCTTCCTTCTCCCAGTATTCAGTTCCGTCTTCTCTGCCTACCTAACAACAAGCCAAGGCATTTTCTTTATTCATTAATGGTAATCACAGCACACAGAGGGGCCTTCCACATCAGGTCCTGGTGGTATGGGTGCCAATGAGCCACCTGGGAAGAATGGGAGCAGGAAAATTCAAACTGCCCCTTGATGCTTGAGATGAGGTAGTTGGGGCCGTGCTGGAGAATTCACCCTGGTGGTGAGACAGATAGCACTCATGCCCAGATATAGGACTGTGAGTTGGCCAACCCCAACATCTACTTTATCTGTATACTGATCGAGTATGTGAAGGGACTGGACCTGCAGATCCAAAACTGAAGATTGTCAAAGAAATAGGGAAGCTACAGGATATCCAAGAGGAGAATTAGTGAGGAGACATTATTGATAGTGCAGCAGAATCCAGAAAGACCTCAAACCAGACCAATGACTCATTGCAATTAACGTTTGCAAGTAGAGATATATGAACTAAGGGAAATACTTTGTGACTCACTATGCAACACTATAGTTTCCACATGGAGACTTTATTTCCTTTTAATTTTATTTTATTTTGGGGATGAGGTTGTAAGGGCAAATGGCAGATACAAAGGGATAGGGAGATGTGTGGGATTTGGGTACATGATGTGAAATCTACATAAGATTCAATAAATATCCGCCTGCCTCTGCCTCCCGAGTGCTGGGATTAAAGGCGTGTGCCACCACCAGATCTTTGTGAGTTCGAGACCAGCCTGGTCTACAAGAGCTAGTTCCAGGACAGGCTCCAAAAGCCACAGAGAAACCCTGTCTCGAAAAACCAAAAAAAAAAAAAATAAGATTCAATAAAAAGTCAATTACTTTTTTTAAAAAAAAGAAATGTTGTTTTGTATTTGTTACCTTGCTCATTACTATAGCAAAATAACTGACAGAAACATGTAACATGTTCAAAGATAAGATGTTTACTTTGGTTTATGTGGAAAGGAAATAGTCTTTATGGGTGGTACGACATCATGACTTGGTCTTTGCTTTTGGTGTCAGAAACTTGGAGCGAAGATTATATTTTGGGGGATTATGAATAAGATAATATCATTAGTGAAGCCAGATATGTTCAAATAAGAGGTGAGTCTCACCTTCAAATTTTATCCGTAAGGACCTATAACTGCCATTTCCAAAAAGCTCCTCAACAATCATAAAGATAGTCTCTCACTCAACCTTAGGACACTCTATATGTTTATTGCTTCCCATCCACGATTTAAAAGATTCTTTCCCATTCCCAAGGACTATCATTGAAAACTTAATCCATGAAAGAATGGGAAAATTCTTTCCTTTTTCCAATTTAATTCCAGGCAGACACAAAAACATTAGAAATATCCAAGACCAATGTATGGGTCATGTAGCTCCCATAGGCCTGCAAATTGGCTTTATTACTATAAATAAACAGACTCTTCAAATTAACAAAAGATGTGGAATCATGTGTGCTTATTTGTTTTTTACCATATTCATAAGTAATTCTATTTTTTAATGCATCCAATTTGAAAAGGACCTCCATAATTGACACCTGTTAATCAACTTAGTGTTACTAGAACAGCAAAGGCAGAAAGGGGCATTTTTCAGGCTCAGTTAATTTTGTTTGGATTCCTGTCCAAGGGGATAATTAGAAAGAAAAACTAAACTGTAACAACGATTAAAAGAAGATTTCTTGTTAAACAGCTTTAAGGAAAAGTTGGAAATATTCCTAAAAAGGCTTAAGGCTAAAAAATAGTCAAATCTTTAAAATTATGATAGAAAGATTTCCATAATTTAAAATCACATTGAAAATATGGGCACAATTTATGCTTGGCACCAAGTTTCTTACATTGCTAGCTGCCTGCCTGTTGAATACTTGGCCTTCACTAAGCAATCCTCAATGTGTATCCTGTAAGCACTGGCAAGTGGGAACTACAATTACTGGGTGGTTATTTGCAATGCAAATACCAGATCCTAACTCAAAGCTGCTTGGCTCTGGCAGATGCCAAGCAGGTGAGTTTTGGACCCTCCACATATAGTACAGCCAACAGTAATTTCACAATTTTTTTCTGAACATATTAATTCTCCCTCTGTCATTTGTCATGGTTAGCCCTGACAGAGAAGGGCTCAGCATAGTTCTAGAGATGCTCTACAATTGAATTAGACAGCCACATTCCTTCTTTAGAAGGTAACTTTCCAAGAACAAGTCAATCGAATGTAAGATAATCAATATTGTGTCATTTAAGCACATTTTATTTAAAAAAATATTATTTGTACACTATCCCTCTATGGCATTCTTTGATCTAGCATTTGAGCATTACTTTCCAGCATTATCTGTGACTTACTGTTCAAAGTATACTATGATCTTTCCCCATTCGTATTTATCTGATCAATCTGCAGGTGATATAATTAACAGTATGTATACATTTCTATATCTGTATATATGTATCACAAACATTTTTCTTCAGTAAATCATAAATTTCTTAAGCATTTTAGATTCTAGTATTTGCATCTTTTGCATTTATGAATACATTGGAATCTAAAATTTGATGACATCAAAGGAAAATAATAGAGATATGGGAATAATAAAGTAGAAGGAACACAGCAAGGCAAATGTTCATGGAATTATTAAGCTCTAAGGTGCTTAGAGAAGGGAGCTCTCCTTTCTTGAGGTAACAAGTTTTCCTGGCATTTCATTTACAGCAGCAAAAGATTCCTATATTCAATAAGTAAATAATGCACAATGGTCTCCCTACTTACCAGGTAATAATTTAATTATAACATCAAGTATCACGTTTCTGCAAGGATGGATTTGGGTTTCCTCTAACATCAATCTTCTACCTTAACCTCTTAATTGTTTGTCACATTGTGAATGATCTTACATTGCTAACTTCAAACTCACATCTAATGTGAAAAATAGCATACATCCCAGAGTGACTTTTGCTTGTTTGTTTTGATATAAAATAATCTCTCTTGCACAACTGCAAAAGTGAACAGATAAAATAGAGCGGTGGTTATAATATAAGCAATACACACATACACACAAACACACACACACACACACACACATATATATATATATATATATAAAATGACCTTAGATATGATATAACTATGTAGTAAATAATATGTTATTTCAATATATAATGAAAAAAGCATTATATGTGTATATTCAGGAGTGTTGATTGGGAGATGAGCCAACATTTCTTAAAGAAATCATACTTTTCTTCTTCCTCTTTTTTCTCCTCTTCTGTCCATCGCTCTCTCTCTTTCTATCTCATGTGTGTGCATTTAGAGGTTGATATCAGTTATCTTTCTCAATTTCTCTACATCTGTCCGTGACCTGGAAATTTATGACTCATCAACCCGTTTTCCCCGAAGCTTCATGATCTGAATTTGGGTTCTCAGGCATGCATGGGACACACAAGTTCCTGACTGAGCCATCTTTCTGTCCTCCCTTTTTCTATTGAACAGGGACTAATGGAAAGGTAAAATGATGTGATTATATTACACTCTCTATAAGTTATAATAGAGATGATATAATACATTTTGAAAAATACTAATGCACTAATTCATACATGAATTATGTATTTAAATCTCATTTGTCACAAGATTATGAGCAGTCCAAAATATTTCCTCTACACTATATACAGAGTCTTACATTTTTGGAAGAAATCACAAGCAAGTAAACAAGATATAATATAGAATATTAATTATATTTTAATATAAACATATGAAGAACTCAAATCTATATAAAATATAATATGAATTTTAAAACATTTGTATATTCAATGTACATAAAATTGGTTTCTTTGACTTTTATCGCTCTTCCTACTTGTTCAGAAGAGATTAAATAGACTGAACATGACACACAATAGTTTGCTTTCTTCATATGTTTACAAATATAACTTCAAGAATTGATCACCCAATTAATTAGTAGCATTTTTGCATATTCCAAGTTTTAATATTATTTTTCCTTAATGACATTTAAATTTTTACTTATTATATCATGGCCAGGCCATCATTATAATGTTCTCAACTTTATTAAACAGTAACATGTCATATTTTAGGGACTTACTACACAAGAATTTATCTTTTAGGTACAGTAGAACACAATGACATAGAAATACATATTTAATTAAACTAATTGCTAGACATACTTTTAAATTCAATGATATTTAGGCTATGACACTTCTATTAGTAGGCATATATAAGACTACAACATAGGTCATAGTCATGAGGATGTAGCCGGCTGGCAATCTGTTTACCCAACATGCCGGAGATTCTGCTTTCTACCCTAGCACCACATAAAGTGGGCTTGGTGGTTCATGCCTAAAATTCCAGAACTTGGGTGGGTGTAGAGTCAGGAAGGTCAGAAGTTCATGGTAACTCTCATCAATATAGGATCTTAAAGTAAAACTGGGCTACATAAGACCTGTCTCAGAAAGAAGAAGAAGGAGTAGGAGCTGGAAGGA
>JAQHUG010000020.1:9086363-9145212 GCA_028555095.1 Dicrostonyx torquatus | reverse complement strand
AAAACAAAACAAAACAAAACAAAAAAACCAAAAATCTACCGACTCAAATTAGGAAACTGAAAATAAGAAAACATAAATTAAAAAATCTATTTTTTTCTATGAAAAATATTCTTAAAACTGTGTTTAAGTGGAGGGTGGCATGGTGTATGTCAGGGGAACAAAATAAGAAAAGCTTCAATTCACAAGAATCTTACTTTTTAAAAAATTTCTTTAGAATTTCCCTGTGCTTTAGAAAATTTTCTCCATGAAAAGATATCCTAGAATACACCGTCTATGGATGTTAATGATCTCCCTATTTTATTTGCCAAGAGTAAATAAATAAAAGTTGTGAAAAATGAATAAAATGAAATATTTATTCCAAATGCAGTTTGGGATGCCAAGTAAACTCTAGGTACTATTTGCTTACTAAAATGTCTAACAGAATACAAAGATTTAAAAGTTTTGTATTGTTCTGGAATTAACTTTCAATTTTTCATGATTCCTTAATCTGTGAGTGAAGGGGAATTACAAGAGACAATTAGATCCCTTGCAGAGGTAGTTCGGGGGAGAAGGAACTTCTCAAAGTTAGACCCGGGAGTTTATATAGGCTGGTCAAGGAGGAACAGGTGTTTGTATTTAAGGAAATGACCTTTCTCAGTCTCAGGAAAGTGACTGAGAAAGAGGCTCCTGGTCTTTCCTTGGAATAATCAGTAAACATTAGATCCTTTTCTTGAAGAAGGGGCTTGGGAGATCTCTTAAGTATTTCTGCTTTCTGGTGTTATGAGGGAGGTTAGACCCTACTCTAGGTCCAGATTCTTGGCTTCACCAACAAACCACATGTAGATGAACCAAGAAAACCAGAAACAATTGAGTTCATCAGAAGAGAAATCAAAGGTGTGTAAGTGGTAAGCAACATGAAAAAACATCTATGAGGACCTCACTGGGGAAGGCTGGAGTTCCAAGAGGCTGCACATTAAGAAGGGTTTCTAGAATATTTATTCAATTCATTATTCGGTATTGAGGTTATACCAAAGTTGCAATTGCCAAAACTGAACAGTATGGAGATGAAGTAAGAAGTAGTATGAGTGGAATCAACTTCCCCTTTAGTTTTCCCTTACTGGTTGAGTATTTTCATTGGGAGGTCATTACTTTGGTTTTCAGGTAAAGATTTGGAAAGATTCTACGTGTTCTCAGGTTTTCTGGCTGTTGTTGGTTTTTAAAGACCCTGAAAGGCACCAAGGGGTTTCAAATATGTCTTCATTTACTGGCAGAGGAGGTCATTAAGAGCAAGACAACAGGATGATTCAGGGAGAAGGTTGACTGTAATACAATTCCCGGGAAATTAACTGTTTCAGTGAGAGCAGGGAGCACTAGTAAACTTCTACACAGAGACCCACATCCACATCAGAACAATGGACTGAGCTCCCAAGGTTCAGTTGAAGAAGAGAAGGAGGGAGAAGATGAGCAAGAAAGTCAGGACTGGGAGGGGTTGGTGCACCCCCTAGACAGTGTGCCTGATCTAATGGGAGCTCACCAAATCCAGCCGGATTGGGATTGAACGAGCATGTGATCAAACCAGACTCTCTGAATGTGGCTGTCAATGGGGGCGGACTCAGAAGCCATTGATAATGGCACTGGGACCTGTCTCTACTGCATGTATTGGCTTTTTGGGACTCTAGTCTATTTGGATGCACACCTTCCTAGGCTGGATGAATGGAGGGGGAGGGAGGAGGGTTAATGGGGGAGCGGGAGGGGAATGGGAGAAGGGGAGGAGGTGTAAATTTTTGAATGGAAAAAAAAGTCGACATTCTGTTATATGTGAGGAATAGGGAAGAAAAGATGCCAAAGAAAAAGGGAAGAAGGAATGGTGAGCACACACACACAATTATGTATGTATGTATATATATATATTTCAAATAATTTTCTTCATTTTAAGTCATATAAGTCATATTAAGACTGATATTTTACTAAGAGCACTTGATATTCTTTCAGAGGACCTGAGTTTGATGATGCCACAACCACATATGATTTGAGGTCTAAGTGATTCAGTGCACTCCACTGGTCTCTACTAGAATCCAAACATGGTGGGATATACAGACAGATGACACAGACACAATGCACAAATATATAAATGCATAAAAATTTAATAATCATAGCCTTAGAAATCTGTGTGTTGTCTTGTGTGCATGTGAATATGAGTGGGTTGATGGCAAGAAGTGCCTTCCAGATACGTGTATATAGGTCAGAGGACAACTTCCTGGAGCTGGTTTGTGCCTTCTTGTTTGTTTAAGGAAGGGTCTCACTTTTGTTTCTTCCATTGTCCAACATATTCTAGACTAGGTGATTTATGAAGTTTCTTTAAATTCTCCTATGCCTACCTTATATCTCACAGTAAGATACCTGGGCTCAGGAGGATGCATGCCACCACATCTGATTTTTGTTTGTTTGACTTTTGAGACAGGATTCTTTTTTTTTTTTTTTTTTTTATTTTTTTCGAGACAGGGTTTCTCTGTGGCTTTGGAGCCTGTCCTGGAACTAGCTCTTGTAGACCAGGCTGGTCTCGAACTCACAAAGATCTGCCTGCCTCTGCCTCCTGAGTGCTGGGATGAAAGGCGTGTGCCACCACCGCCCAGCAACAGTATTCTTTTGTATAGACTCAGTTGTCAGGAAATTGCGTTGTAGACCAAACTGATCTTAAACTTACAGAAATCTGTCTGTCTCTGCTTTCTCATTGTTGGGATTAAAAGCATGTGCCACCACTGCTGGCCACTTTTAATTGCAGTTTCTGAGTTTCCAATCTCGGGTCATCTGGCTTGTATTGCAAGCACGTTTATCCACTCAGCCATTTCCCTAACGCTTTCTATATAGTTTTAGTATCAAGAAAGTTTATCACATATTTTTAATGTACAATTTTGAAAGTATGAAAGTGTCCAATGGGAAATAAGTATTACTAAAGACAAAATGCATTTTCATTTATCTAAGGCTATAGCTGGAAATCAGAGCTATAAAATATAAATAGTGAGTGCATGAATTACTTTATTTTTATTCCCAGGTGTATCCTGGACTTTAAATACTTTTAAATACATGAAACATTCACACAGGACAATCGATGGATGTCGTTCAATATCATCACAATTGTTTGCAAATGGATAGTACTCTGAACAATGACAGGAACATTTATCTCAGTGTATGAGAACATTTAGAGAGATTATGCTATGTTTAGAGATGACTTCAATTGCTTACAAGCTCTTTCCAATGCCAGCATCCACTCCCCGTGAGCAAATGAGTGTGTCTCTCCTTGAATCCTGTCTAAATAAAATGGGGTTTCCAAATATGAGTTACACTAGGTATGTTCTGGCCCCTGTTCTCAAGTACGCGCGCGTGCACGCACGCACACACACACACACACATACACATACACATATGTTAGCTTTTCATGTTATACAAGACTGCAGTGATATCACAATGGAAGAAAACTAGGCTTGCCACCAAGAAGACAATATTTCATATAGAAAAGACCTAGTTGACAGTTTTTACCAAATATGATGGGCCTGTAAGAGTGTACATCCAGGCACCTGAAAACTGTGTGACAATATATGGACAAGCAACATGCAGCCACCTTGCACACAGAGATTTAGGAAGTTAGAAAATACACTTATTTTAAGAGAATAGGAATGGAATTGTGAAGCCAACATGAAGAGAGAGATCCAATCATAGCTAGCATACATTAACTACATTGAAACAATAAAATTAATCAAGTCTGAAAGTTATAAGTATCATATACTGATACTCTGCTTTGCTATATCTTTGGAACATATATGAATCATCATATGATAAATTCTTTCTATGAATCATATTTCTATCTATATTGATCCAACTATACATGTGTAGATATATGATTTTGTGGGCTTATAAAATACATTCAATTCTGGGCTACTACTTAATTATAGAGAAAAAATAAGTCCTTGGGTTTACGTATTTTAAAGTTATGAGAACATAATTAGGTTTGGAATGCATTGACCTTGTCCTTCCACAAACACTGACCTCTGCTAAAGCTCAGCATTGGTTTCTGATTTGCTGCACAAGGGGGCATCTGGACGAGGTTGGGCACAAAGCCCTGAGACCAGGGACTGTCATCAGATATACTTGAGTAGCTTCCATTACCTTTATCTAAGGCCATAATTTAACCAAGAGCATTTCTGTAATTTATTAAATTGAGTTTCTGACCAGCTCAAAGTCAATGAGCCAAAATACTAGATAATTGCCAAGGCAACCTGATAAAAATCACTTTACATTGCACAGTTGGCCAGGGTTGAAAGCCGCAGCTAAATCTTCTAGTCACTTCTAGGCTCAGTCATGCTCAGGGCCACCTGAAAGGACTTTATTCATAGGAACTACATGAGAAACACTTGTGTACTTAAGACTTCAACTGTGTTCTTTTGATCCTCTAAACTCCTACACTTTAACATAGACTATTTTCATAAAACATGAAAAAAAGAGTGATATTTTGGTTCATTGATGTATTTTTATGAGTGCACACTGTGGCATATATTAATAGTTTAGAAGCCACTTAAGTTATTTTTCTTTGGTGCTCTGAATACAGATTATAAATTGTTTCCTTACTGTCTGACTTTTTGCTAGGAAATGAGTTTTGGAAGAAGTTTCGTGCAAGATGAACTATACTGGTCTCTCAAATTGTGTTTCTAAATGTAACACTATCACGGATATCTGTAGACTCTAGTCAATGTCTTTATGAAATTTTGACAAGTGACTACATTTTTGGAATTTGACTCATCAAACATCCTATTTTATCTTTAGGATATATTTTATGAATTTTGGATATTATCAGAGTACACATATTTAAGTGTTTAGTAATAATTTATGTCCTTTTAGAAATTTATTTATTCTCAGCTCTCTCAGGGTCTCATGGGGATGCTAGTATTCCCTATAACCCTCTCCTCTCAGGACGAATAAACTTGGAAATTGGAACTCTCAGACATGGGAATTATTGCAACACACAGCCCCGGTCTTGGACTCTCGCTCCTACTCAGAAAGTGATCTAAGAGCTGGGACTTGAGGAAGATTGAGGGTCTGATGGCATTGGAATCATAGTACCATATTATATACGTGTATAAACACACACACACACACACACACACACACACACCACTAATTTCCTGTAGTTACATTCATATACACACTCTGTTTACGACATTCTAGCAAGTCATTCGTTCTTCACAGGATACACTAGCCATTCGGTTTTGTGGATACCCAGCACACACAAACACACCTATCTTTCTCCTTCCCTTTTTGATATGTTTCTGCTCCTTAGCATTCCGTGATGGTGTAGAGAATGAAGATGACCGAAAGCTGTGATTCTGGCTCTGACCCCTGTCAGCCAAGTTCTGTGTATTCTATACCTGTGTCTCTATCTTTTGGAGAAAATCCACCCTCAGCCTTGGTATCAAATCACCATCCTGGATCCTGAGTGAATTCACAACCACAACAAGAAGTGGAAAGAAAATGGAAAGACACCAAGTTCATGGTCCAGGCTGAGGGTTGCTGGGAGACCCAGGGCAGGGATACAAGGCCCAGGCTGCCAGCCATGCCTTTACAGGCTCACTGTCCCCCACTGGTTTCCCCTACCTACAGTTTGAAGCATATGAATTATCTGCTACCTAAGACCACAGCAAAGCTTTCAATTGAAGACATCACTTGATTATAAATTTGAAAATGTGTGTGGCAATTTTTCTTCTTTTCGTTTGCTATTTTAGAGGCTAGTAGAGACAGGACTCAGATCCTTCTGATTCGACCTCAAAAGGACTGAAATTTGTGATCCCTCACTTATACTATTAATTGTAGCTTCTTTTAATCATTCTAATTTTTAGAAGTATACAATCATCATAGGACAAGAAATTGATACATATAATATTATATAAGAGTTATGAGTTTCAGTGGACACTTAATACACTTTTGTTTTAAGATGTATTTTCGAGGTTACCTTTTTTTTTGTTGTTGAAAAGTTAGAACTGAAATCTGGGTGCTGTATTTGCGATAAGAGTACAGTCTGAGGATTTGATCCATCTGGTAATATAATGCTCTATAAATATTTCCCCAGAAGAAAGTGAGAACACCGACTATAAATACAACAAAGATGAGAAAATTTATTGAGTATTTCCAGTTTTGCACTTTGCTGTTGCAATGTATTCTACTTTAGCTACAGAATACATTTTATTGTTGGAAGAAAGGAAAAGAGGAACATATTTTCCTGAAGAAAAAAATACAGAAGAAATCATGGAACAGGATTTTTTTCCTTATAATTAGATGGCACCATTTTAGTTCTGGGTCCCAGCCAGATCATAAGCTCAAGATTTTTAGGCAATAGAATTAATTTATCTTGTAACTGCACAATGAAGTTTCAATTAAAACTGAATTGAATTCATTTTATCCAAAGGATATGTTCAGAGGCCCTCACATGCATAAAATAATGCCTGCTTGTTTAAATCCAGTACTAGGAAGAAAATGGAGACATTTTACCTCTAGCTTCTGAAATACAAATTTCCCTAATTAACACACATCGGGTTTAATTTATAATATTGCTTCAGATCTTGTGTCTAATATTAGCAAGGTTTCTTCATGAGCTGAGTATAAGACAATAGTATAAAAGCACAAAATACAATGTAAATTTCAAAACTGTTACCTGCTTACACTGTCAAAGATTATTTGAAACATAATTTTTGGGTCTTATATTTTGTGAAATTTTACTTTAATGAGAGTAGTCACTGAACCTGTTAAATTTATAAATTGTGGGCAATGACTATTATTAATGAATTAATAAAAATGAAACAATATTATTTTTACATGCTTTCTATCTTATTTGAAAAAATAAATATGTAGTAAGTGTTTCTTAAGTCATTTTTAAATGTTGACTTTTAAAAATATTTTAAAATAGTTAAGTGTTACCCAAAATATCTGTGACTTAGCTATTTTCAACCTTTTTAATTATTGGAAGTAATGACTAATAAAAAAATAACTATTTAAAGAAAGCATATATGTCTAGTTCTGGAAAATAATTTTATTGTTATATTATTGAACCACAGAGATGATGATTTTCCTCTTTTTTTCTAGTTATCATTACAAAATGCTCTGGAATTTATTATTTGAAAACATTAAATAATAATTAAGATATTTCCCAATATGGTTCAAAGAGTATATGTAAATTTTTAAGCAAATGAAAATATTTCTAAGGTACATCTGTGTCTATATGTATATTTAAATCTAGATGTGTTGAAATGACTTTACATACATATTGTAATCCTATAAACATTGAGAAATGTTTAAAAAAGAAAAAAATCAGTTTAAATTTTACCATATATAACATTCTATTCATATAAGATCAGTTCCAAATATCCTTTCTTAAAAGCTCAGGGTCATGTCATGACCTGCTTCTGAAGTTACCCTTCATCTTCTTCCCATAAGGTAATAGAAAAGAGGCTTAGTTTGTGCAAGCACGTCTTTCTACCCACTGCTACCCTGAACACCTAACACACACTTTGACAGTCATCTTCATTTTCCATTTCCCTTCATCAATGCTTGATATAGATGAATCTAGTTGAATTAAGTTAAAGATAATGATTTGTAATTATTTTCATATCAATTTTTAGCAAATAGATTTTTTACCATGGTATGATTAATATAATTTATGGTACAGGTAGGTGGTTTCCCATTTGATAACTACAAAAGCTCATATAATTGGTTGAGGTCCTGTCCTCATAGTCAAATCTTGATAGATAACACACCAATGCGTGCCTCTTTTTTTTAGCCTGAAAAATATTTTATATAAACACCGCATTTGAGTCCTTGCTATTACCCCTTATCTATTAATTTGAGAGACCCTCACCAAGAAAAGGAATAAAATGCTTTAAGACAAAAAGAAACCAAACAGTAAAACAAATAAACATTGCTATTTATTTGTTAACTTGTTACCTTTGGTAGTGTTTTTCCTGATCAATCTGAAAGTTAATGCTTATAACTTAATTTGATAAATCAGACAATAAAAAAGACAATATAAAAGACAATATAATCATTTAAAATGTTTTCTGTGTCACTGTGTAACACGTTAAAGGGACTGTGATTAGTGATATTGTGATTCAGTACTTTGTATAAAAAAGTTCAATGTGAAATTCAATGAATAATTGTTAGAAGTTAATTATGTATTCTTGTGGGCTAATGCTCATTCTCAAGTCAGCTATTTTGGTTATATGAATTAGAATATTTTTCTAAAGTAACGTGCTAGAACTCCTGAACTATCAGCAACAAAGCAGCATATTTTGTGTGGGTTTTATAGGGTAGTAACAAAAGTGGATGCATTTTTAATACTCTGCAATTCTGTTGTCGTGATGCCCCTAAGAAATTGCTGAACAGCGCCTGTGAGCTAACGCGTGGAACCAAGCTGATGTCAAGTGTCAGCAACTTGTGGTACGCTGTCTTGCCCATAAGCTCCAATAGGTGTTGTCCGTTGCAACAAGCACCCATTCCCCAAACTATAACACCTTTTAAATGTTTTTTCTCTTTCTAAGATTTATTTATTTTGTTCCTGGAAATAATCCCGTGAACATAGCTACTCATTTTGCATCTAATGTGTGATCCTAAGCCAAAGTGTCCTCTCACAGAAAACACAGAGAAGTCGTGTATTCGTTTCTTTCAGTGGATTTACTAATAAAGGATGGCCTGCACTGGCCAATGTATCACCATCTTTCAGCATTAGCTATTTGAGGTGGAAAATTGATGGAGATGAGGCTTTCCATAAAACCTGAGCATTGAGCAGCTCGACAGCACACACAATACTGGCTTCTCCACTTTCCTGCTTCAGTCAGTCACTCATGCCTTGCCTCCAGGAAAGTTTTACAAATAAGTAAACTGTGCACGAATTCTCTTGCCAGGCTCAGGAACAGGGGAGAGTCAAATAACATCGGGGAACTTTGGAGACTATTCATTGTATGGCCATGGTATTATCAATGATAAAAATGCCTCTCAACATTAGATGAGGTCTGCATGGAAAGTGGTTAGTAACCAACTTGGAAAATAAGGAACAAGCTCGGAGGAAATGTTCAGGGAAAATCACGGATGATGGGCTATTAGGACTAAGAGTTAACTGATGTAGGTAATGTGTTTCCTTTGCTTCTGCTGTAACCCTCCCGAAAAATCTGAATGGCATACCTAGTAGCAGTCAAGAAATGGATGAAAATATGAGGTTACAGAGTAAAGTATAGGCATCTCTTTTTTTCTTTCCATCTTTTCTTTTTTTTTTGATTTTTTATTATTGTTAAAAGAAAAATTTACATTTACTCCCCTTGTTTCTGTTCCTCCTGCTCCCCCACTACCCCACCGCCCTCCCCCTGCTTCCTTAAGATGGGGCAGGATACCATGCCCTATGGGAAGCCCAAGGACCTCCCCCCTCCATCTCGGTCTAAGAAGGTGTGCATCCATATAGAATAAGTTCCCCAAAAGCCAATACTTGCAGAAGAGATAGGTCCCAGTGCCATTATCATTGGTTCTCAGTCAGTCCCCATTGGCAGTCACATTCAGAGAGTCCAGTTAGGTCATATGCTCATTCAGTCCTGGTCCAGCTGGATTTGTAGGCATCTCTTTAATATATAGCAAGATGTGTATATTGTGGAAATCCTCAGACGGGAAGTAGAAAGTCTAGGAAAACAAGTGAAAAAAAATAACTGTACAAAAATTAATTAAAAACAAAACTTACATTATGCCATCTTTCTAGAGAATTTTCTATTTTATACTTAAAAGTTGAAAAGCAATATTAAAATACAAATTGCACTGAACATTCAGGTCTAGATAAAGGGGACATATTTTATCCTGCGTCTCATTGCTGTATTCAATGTCCCTATCTGTAACCCTGAACTTAGTCCCCTATGAATAACTTCTCTCCGGGAAGGTCTCACTCTTCTATATTGTGTGAAATACCTTGTTCACTTTTAAAGGAAGTCATAACATATTACTACAAACTTGATGACAAAAAAAATCTATCCTTGAAAAATTTGGGAACTCTCTTTCTTCATTTAATGCATTAAAGGGGCCATGTTCCATCAAATATTCTCAGATCTTACTATTATTATTATTACTGACTATTTCACAGATAATTAACTTGAAGCCTCCTGACTCAGCCTCTGCTCTATCTTTGAGTGGTCTGCCTCACTGTCTGGATTTGTTATCATCCCCTTCCTTTTCTTGCAAAGACCTCATTTATTGAGTGTAGCGCCTACCCTATATCTCCAAGGATGTCATCAACAGATTCTAAACTAAGCTCTCACCCGATCTGCAAAGACCTTCCATCTCCATATACTAGTAACCCACACTGGTGATATACAAAGTTTGTGGTGAAGGGCATAATT
Source organism: Dicrostonyx torquatus (assembly GCA_028555095.1). Lineage (NCBI taxonomy): Eukaryota > Metazoa > Chordata > Mammalia > Rodentia > Cricetidae > Dicrostonyx > Dicrostonyx torquatus. The sequence goes on along the minus strand of JAQHUG010000020.1, from coordinate 9,134,821 downwards.
ACTAAACCAAGCAAATGTTCATAAGAAAGAACCAAATAGTTTGAAACATTGTCTAAGACGTGTTTTCAGTTCCTGATTATTTTAATGCCAAAATTTTTCTCCTAAAATTACATTTTGTTTTTATTTTTGTGTCTAATTTATACTTATCCTATTATATTGATTACTGATAGAACTTGTTATTTCTAGCTTTTGAAAAGAAAATAAGATGTTGTTAAAAGTAAATAAATCTATAGACTAAAAATGCTGTTGTAACATACTCATGTGATTTTGGGATGGGTCTACTCAACACTAATATTCTGAGCCCCATGTCTTCTAGTAATGCTGACTCTGATCTTCACCAAGCAAGGATCTCTATCCCGTAGGATTCCTGTTGTGACCCAGTACCTGAAGCAGGAGAATCCACACAGCTCTTTCCAGATAACAATGTCTTTCATGCAGGGTAGGACAAACCTCCATAATACCACACTCCACATCATATAGCAAAATACACAGTATTGACTTCTCTGAAGCCCAGAAGCCCATACCACTGCAATCCACATCACAAGCCCCTGCACACAGAACTGCCTTCCATATAAGACAATGGACTCCATTCTCCTAAGACGGTCCTCTACACAAGACCTGTCATGCGTACACTTCACAAAGCTCTCTACTCCTCGTGGCACCCAACAGTGATTTGCACACTCCAGTCTTCCACAGTCAGTCTCACACAATGCTCAATAAGTCTTGCAGTCCTCCCCATAAGCCATATGCAATAATGCACATTTTCCCTGGGCTGCAGTGAAAATTTTCTCCCCCTTCTCGCAGAATCCAAGTTGACTTTGCCCAGCAGACAGATTATTGTCTTTATCTGGTTAAGAAATGCCCTTCGAATTGTATGTACAAATGGACGTACAATGTGTCCCCCACCCTCTGTAAAACACAGGCAAACATTTGTATATGCACATCATAGATGTTTTCATGTGTATGTTAGTTTGGATTTCTATGTTGCTTAAGGTTACAGTTAGAAGACACTCCTCTTAGTGACTAAAACAGTGGCTGTGGCTGTGGACTGGTAGGAAGGAGACCATTGGTCTGTCACGGAGTAGGTTCTGGTGGGTTCCTTTCCCAGTATAACAGAAACAGCAACAGAGAAAAAAGACCGGTTTAATCTAAATTATAATCTGCTCCTTCCAAACGATTTGGCCAGTTCTCTAAACTTTCTATCACCAAAATCCAAATATCATAATATTGTCATTAAAATCTGTAATTTTCATTTTAGTACCAACATCTAGAAATTATTATAATTGCAATATTTTAACTTTTAACCCAATGCAAACATAGAATTGTATGTGGGACTCTTTCAGAAATCATGGACTCTCCCTGGCATGGAAGTATTTCACTTTCATGGCTAATACGCTTGACCTGGACTTGTTTTTAGGATGGAAAGGGCAGATGTTCTTTGGAGAGAAGTTTCTCGTTAATCAGATTTAATGTCAGTCAGGTCAGCTTTGCTTTAATTTTATGCCACATTATACATCCCTCAGGGCTCACTGTTCCTTTTTGAAATGATGCTGTATATGTTTGATTATTGAAATTAGCTATCAAGAGTGAGCTTTTATTTCTCGGGTAATATGCAAATCAAATTGAGCCCCCGTTTCCAGAACCTTTTGTATGTGTCTTAATTGTCTTTGTCTTTCGAGACATTCATAAAGGAGAACCAACATGTGCTCTTGGTTCCAGGAAAAGCTGTGCCAAGTTTTTCAACTATAAAAATATTTTTCTCCTTCTGTTGTTTCCTGGCTGTGCTATTAAAAAAGAATCACAGTTCTTAAGCACACGGCTCATAAAGCAAAGGGACCTAACCATGCAGAGGCTAGGATATTGGGTGGGTGGCCTTGGAAAGCATATTTTAAACAGGATTTTCAAACAAATTTCCTTTGCTTTCCACTTTTAAAACAAATCTAAGTTTTAATTGAAAAAATGCAAGCACTTTTATTGACTATGGCAGAGTTTGGGGCAGTAAATCACTGAACTTTCTTTTCTTTGTCCATGTACACTTGCAAAAGGATGTATTATTGGTTCAGTTTATATTCATTAGTGTGATCATGTGTGCAAATATTCCATAGTCCATAACTTTCTTTAGTTCTCTTGTGACTCCAAGTTTGTCAATTGCTAAGAAACTATTTTGTACGAATCACATTTGAATTTTCCAAATGCATACTCAACAACTCTGCAGCAAAAAAAAAAATCACTCCTAAAAATGTAAAATCTCTGATTTTAGTCAAATAATAAAATTCAGCACACAGAGTGAGCAATTTCATCGAGGCCTTTCAAAAAGGACATCTGCCCATATTTGGGGATCAGTGAGGATGGAGGAAATTTAGGGAAGAAATAAAAGAATATATATATATATGGAAACCACCATTTTTCTCTGGGAAATAGGGCAGACTAAATAAAGGAAAGGTTACTTTCTAGTGGAAAACACTATTTGGGTTGAAATCTGCACCTCAAGGTGCTGTGTTTTGTGTGCCAAGTATCAAGAACTGAAGGAGACCCTAAGGTCTCCAAAGCCGCCACATCCTGACTTTCTGCTGTTTTTCTCACTTCTGCTCCTATTCTTCCCTGAAACAAGAGACAGGTATTAGAGTCCTTGTCTCTAGGTGAGGCACAGACATGGGCACTTGTTCTCTCCAAAGTAAACCACAAAATTCAGAACCAGTTTCAGGGCTTACAGGGCATTCTGCTTCAGGACTAGACAAGCGGAAATCCTATGACCTACAGAATCCAACAGTAGGTCATAAGACTGCCTTCATTCTAGGAGGGTTTTTTTTTATACATATTCATTCAGAAGGTATGTCACAAGAGAGTGATGTGAAATTCCCCTCTGCATGCTGTGAATGTGTTTTGTTAATGAATAAAGAGGCTGCGTTGGCCTGTGATAGGGCAGAATGGAGCTAAGCAGGAAAACTAAACTGAATGCTGGGAGAAAGTAAGTGTAGTCAGTGAGAAGCCATGTAACCAATACAGGAGATAGACGCCTCTGTTGGAGCCCACTGAAACTTTGCAGGTAGGGCACAACCTAGCGGTGACCCACAAATTAATGGAGATGGGTTAGTTTAGTATATAAGAGCTAGCTAGAAATATGCTTAAGCTACTGGCCAAACAGTATTGAAATAATATAGTTTTTGTGTGATTATTTCGGGTCTGAGTAGCCAGGAACAAATGAACAGCCTCCACCAATATGAGAGGACAAGAAGAATTTGAAAGGATCATTCCGTTTATCCTTTGTATCTTATTGCTATTAAATTAGATTCTCCTGTCAACTCTTCTTTCTATATATAGTTGTTCATTCTTCATTAAGTCATTGCATAACCATGGTTCTTAGGGTCTTCAGTATGGAAGTCTCTGATATCATGGGGACCTGTCTTTCATTAGACGAGAGTCAGTCCTGATCCTTAGAATGAGAATGTCGGTCTCCCTTTTTGCCACTGAAATTGACTGGAAGATTACATTGAAATCTAAGTGTACATGCACAGTTTGATATAAAGTACCCTACTCAGTCACAGCAGTAGTCTTAAGTGTGGTCATCATGGTTCCATAGATAATAAAATTTAAAGTATGATGTGTAAATTGAGCTGCCTAGTGTCATGAAGCAAACAGGGAGTGGAGTCTATTTTCAAATCAAGATGCTGTGGAGTACCAATCTGTATGTATTCCTGGACTACAGCTACTATAATATGTTACTTTATTAACATAAGGTCAGTTGGTATCATAGGAAAAAATGATCAAGAGCGTTGTGTATCAGGAAAACCATCTCTCTACTTTAATGCTTCGGTTGCATCCAGCATGTTTTGTTAGGCTCATTAGTTTGATTGTATGTTCTATTGCCTTCAATAGATATCTCAAATGTTTAGTTTCCTTCCATAGTATTCCCTGGAGACTCTGAGGAAGATATTGTGTTAGTTCCAATTAATTCATTCATGGTATGTATAATTTTATGCTAGAGCCTTGCTCCGTAAAAGCAGTGTCTCGACACTCATAACTGCCTGTAGGGAGGGAGTGTGTAGAGAACCCAGTACCTGAATATTTATTTCACACTAAAGGCCTGAGTTTTAAGGCTGTGGTTCCCTTGATAAAGGGTAATTATATTGAGAGGTGGTGAAACTTTAAAGTATGGGACATAGTGGGAAGTCATAGGTACATAGAAGATGAAATCTGAGAAAGGCCTTTGTGACCTTCATGGCTTCCTTTTCTCTTTTTCTTCCTGGATGGGAAGTGAGCTTGGTTTTGTTACTACTGACTCAGGATACCTACTAAGTCACTGACGCAAAGTATCATAGGTTAAATGCTTAGATTTATAGACAAAATAGGTGTTTATTCATTGATTTTCATATTTATTTATTTATTATTATTATTTGCTTTGTTTTCACAATGCTAGGAGTAGAACTTCAGTCATTTCACACAATAGGCAATAACTTTTTTCATTAGTTTACATCACTATAAAAAAAACCTTTTTTGTTCATGTGTTATTAATCTCAGGTGTATTTGCTACAGTGATGGAAACTGACTCTCAGATATCTTTTACAATGATTACCAATTGTATAACACAGTCATGTGGCTTGATATTCAGTTACTCCAGGATTTACATAACTCAATGGTTTCCAGCCTGTACCAGGAACCCAGAATGAGCGTTCCATAATGGAGTAGGCAGATTCATATCTCAGCCCAACTATTTCAATTTCAAGTAAAACCATTGATTTTGTCCTTCTTCTTTGTATTCTACAGGCTGTCAGTCATCAACAATGCGAAAATGAATTTGAGAGACATGGACAATAAGAAAAGAGAAATTTTGAAAAGAGGAAATGAAAGATGGGCATAATGCCCAGTCAGTTATAGGAAAGAAATTTTGACAAGAAAGTCATTGAATGTGGAATGTTCCCAACATAGAATACTGATGATTGTTCTTCAGAAACCAGAGCACTCAACGCTGGGAAGACAAGGTACTAAAAATCTGTAGATTGCATTTGGTAGGAATACCAATTTCACTGTACTACATTCTCCTGGTCTGTGGGTATCTAGAGATGTCCTATTTACTAGTATCTTCTTCAACTTCTTTCTTCATTGTTTCCATGTAAAGACAATTAAAACTGGTTCAACAATGCAAAAGAAAGACCAGGAACAAAAACTTTTAGATAACATGGCAAATGGCATTTTCTTCAGACATAAAATAACTGAAATTATGTCCCATGTTGGAAAATGTATATAACTGGTAATCATCCTATTAGATAAAAGGAACCATGCTTTTAAAGATAAATATCACTCGAGTTTTCTCATTTGGGTTTCCATACTCTATTTAGCAATATAAAACCATTTGTATATGTATTACATGAAGGTAGAAGGTAGAATAAGAAGTGAAAGAACTCATGACATGGGAAAAAGAAGAAAAAAACGAGAGAAGAAAAAGTAGCAGAGGTAGATTTGGCCAAAGTACTTGGTATGGTGAAAGAAATTATCTTAACAAATGCAACACTGGGCATGATGAATAAATGTCAACGTTAAAGAGGATGTAATGAGTACACATTGAGTTGGCATGAATTATATAGTCCTGGCTACAAAGGAGATAAAAGGTCTTGTTTTTTTTGTTTGTTTTTATTTTTAAATCTATTAAGTGAGGCAGGGATGATTAGGAGAAAGCAAGCAACCACATAGAGAAGAAATGTAGAGTCTTCAACTGAGTAGCACCTGCATGCTTGGATCTTTTCACAACATGTTCAAACTTCATGATGCTCTTAAGAAGTGGATATATAGGGGATGTTATAAGTGAAGTCAAACACTGAGAAATTTTAGTAATTTTTTTCGATGATGCCTACCTAACAGTGTCATAATGTTAATTAAAAGTAAAGCTCATGGTTAAATTCATGAATGTTTCCTAGGATAACTTTGATCAGCTTATTTATATTTTCTGTATTAAACAGACTTCCTACTTTGTTATCAAACACAATGTGACTGATTTTCAATAGTATGTTTTCAGCTAGTATGGTAGAATTCATGTCAAACAAATAAACTACCTAGAATCAGTACTTTGAAGTAAAATTATCAGTGTTTTTCTCTATATAAGAACTAATGGGTCTTCGTGTATACGTATACTCCCAGAGTATTGAATTTATTACGAAATTGCTTCCCCTGGTTTAAGTTTTTTTTTTCCATGTGCAGTCTGATCACTTTTCATTATAATGCTTACTTGGCTCCCCTTTAGTTGTCAGCTACATACATTGTAAAGCATGGAAATTATTTACACGAATGAAGTCATACCAGCAACAGTACATTCTTCTTTCTCTTAATAAGCCATTGAATTATGTGTTTCCCATAACCCTTTCCAAACTGTATATAATTTCATACCTGTGTCCTGTGACCAGTGAGACTCACATGGTTCTTGACAATTTATAATTAACAAATACTTCCATAAGCATTTTATTGTTCTGCTATCACCATCCTGGGCCTCTAAAGCCTTATTAACTATGTAAAATAGCAACAAGCACACGATGAAAATGAGCATTCTAAGATGTAAAGAACCATTTCAACCACAGAAACGGCTGTTGCTCAGTTTTAGCGCAATGCTGCTTCTTAACACAGGCCAAAACCCTTGGGACTTAAAACTAATTCCTGCAAGTTGACATCATGATGATTAAAGCAAAACTGAAGTTTCACTTCTACTGCACATCATGAAATTACTGATAAATGTGTTGACCAAGGACATTTCTGCCTATATTCTCTTCATCTGAGAGGACTGCAGCTCCGTACCCTGAATTCCGGAGCCCTATACTATAGCTGTTTATTTTCTATCTGTTGCTGAGGGAAATTGCAAAATTTCATCAGTGTCAAGAGACCAACTGATGTGTAGGATTTGAGTGGATGGGGGGGATGTCTAGACTTAGCAAACCAGACTGACCTGTATTTGTTCTAGTCAGGGTCAGAAGTTTGGTGACTAATCTTTTAAAGAATTGTTTGCTTTTATTTTTATGTATACATGTGTCTGTGTGAATGTATGCAATCTGTGTGCTAATGCCCAAGGAAGGCAAAAGAAAGTGTCAAATCCCAAAAAGCTGAAGTTACAGGAGATTGTGAGCCATTTGATTTGGTTCCAAGGAATCCAATTATGGTCTCTTGGAAGAACAGGAAATTCTCTAACTTCTGAGACATTGCTCCAATCTCCAATTATTATTTTAATGTCATAAAGGTCTATCAACAAACACCTGTGCACATCTGTTGTCTATGTGATTGTGAGAGTTACTGACCTTACACACAAATTCCTTAATAAAAATGGCCTTGATTTCCTTGTATTAAATCTGATTAAATGATGGTGACTACTTGTGCTCTCAGCATTTGGAAGTTAGCAAAATGAGTATGAGAAGTTAAAGACCTTCTTCCATCCATCCACACAATGTTCCAGGCCAGAGCAGACTTCAAGAAACCGTGTCTCAAAATAAATAAAAATACATAAAACAAAATCAATCCAACAAAAGTTCAAACAAGACTTCTTTTTAAATGACCATACTTTGGATGGCTCTGAAGTATTTCTTGCCTTATCTTGTTGAAACACATTAATGTTCTATTCATAGAAACATAAGTACCTTTTCTTTTCAGCAAACAACCAGGTCTTTATTCAAAACGTATGCCATTTGTTTATTTCAATGTGAGCTACCTGAGTCTTAAGATAGCAGAATAAATGAGCAAACAGGTTGACACTGTGTTAAGCTAATACAATGGCATCTGCGTCTGAATGCCTCATCTTGAATGGAAACAAACTTGATCACAGTTCTCACAGACAATTTATTAAGATTAAGAAATTGTCAGGAGGCCTCCCACGGAGGAATGGCATTTCGTTTTTAAAGTTGTCCCCAGCTTAACAATAGATATTTGGATAACTTTTTATTTTCCTCGTGGACTCAGCTGGAAGAAATTTTTACCACAAAGGAAGCCTGATTTTATGCATGTTTGACTTAATTCAGAGCGATTTATGAATACCACAGTAGTCTGTTTGGCTTGGCTGTGAATAATGCAAGGCAGATAGCTTTCACTTCTTTTCAAACTGAAGTATCCAATGTTTTCTTGGTGACTCTTTTTCAAGAAAATAAAATGGGACCCAAGCGTCAAAAACTCTTATTTGTTCATTTTTCACAGATTTCCTGAAATGTCTTAAATGTGTGACTTTTAATATTGCCGAACCTCAAAAGTTCAGAAGTAAACAGGGCTTCGTAATTTAAAAATTGCATTGTTAATGTACACCTAAAATTATGTTTTCTTTTATAGTATTACTAAAAGGAAACAGTTGTGGAAATAAACTGTGTCAGAGTGAAAGCACATATGTGCCCTTATGAACAGTTAATACTGAAAACATGGCCAGTATGTGGTTATTGAAGGAGGGATTGACTTGGAGTCATGTAATTTGATGGATATTCAATGGCTCAGATAATGACAGCATGAATTTTGTTAATTGTAGCTTCCTTTTCCATACTTTATATTTATGCCACTTGGTGATGGTGGCATTACTTTGCATGGATATATAGTGTTAATTCTGACTTCAGATTTGTATTGTATCGTTAGATCTGGAATTCACATATAAATAAAGTCTCATATCTTGGCTGGTACAGTTACACCTTAACAACTTTGCTGAACGTCATCATTTAACAGATGGCTAGAGGAGAGAGCATACAATCCGTTCTGTTTTTAGAGGAAGGAGGGAAAAGTTAATACAGGAGAGTTTAGACTGTGTACCCCAAACAAGAACAATCGTAGGGATTCACCCAGCATCCATTATAGGTGTTGTGTTCCTTACATGATATACGTCTCTTCTGCAAACAAAGCCAGCAGTGGAGCAATGGGCAGATGAGTTTTGAGGAAACAAAACGCTTATCAACATGCCATGAAGATTTCATGAAACAAAATTGCTAGAAAAACAGAGAAATTAGCAACAACAGGGAATTTCCCACCACCACGAACAACAACCAAAAAAAAAAAAATAAACTGTCATGTTAAACATTCATGGCATTGAAAACTTCAGTGACTATGCAAAGGCCCAAATCGAAACAGAATAGCCTAAACACACTGGTTTGCGTCATGTTTACCTGCTTCGTTGGGTGTGACCCATTTTGTGTTCTGACAAACAACTCTTGGGCCATATACTATCTCATTTCTTGATGCTTTAAACCTGTACTGATAACTGCATTTGCTATCGATTCTCTTTAAAGGATCTTAAAATTTTACTTTTTAAAATGCATGTTTCAAAATAGTACGTGGACTATCATCATTATGACATTTATGTTTCTTAATACACTTTCTTTTACCTTCAATTCTGCTTTAGAACATCTCCCTGATCCTCTTTCTCAACCTCTCCTCCCAAACTCTTTTCCTTTTCATAATCTATGGGTTTTTTTTTTCACCCCCAGCTTTTCCTCACAACCTATTATTGCATTCCTTTGTTTTCTTTTCTCAGTTTTATTTTTTGTTTTATCCATACTTAGAAATGTGCGTGTATGCATGTGTATGTGTGTGTGTACATGCATGCACGTGTGTGTATGTGTGTATTAACATTCTCATATAAGGGAGACCAGTCTTGTTTTGTCTTTCAAACTTTATATCAGTTCTTAATAGCATAATTTCCACTCCATCCACTTTCCTGCAAAGATAATGTTGTCATTTTTCTTTTCAACTGCATAAACTTTCACTGTGTGTATTTCCAACACTCAACTCAGTTATGGGTTAATTTTGTTGAGCACATTTTCATTATTAAGATCGTGGCTTGTTTATTTTTAAAGTTTATTATTTGATATTTTCATACATGAATATAAATCAGCACATCGATATTCTTTCCTCTACAACTCTTTCTATATTTTCCCACCACCCTCCTTCCTTGTTTTATGTATTCTTTGTGCAACTGCAGTCTACTTACTACTGCCAGTAATTGCAGGTACATAGAGTCACAACTCATGTAAATGCACCACACTTGATTCTTTTAGTAAACAGGAATTTGCCATGAAATTCTTATTTAAAAATCATGTCACTTCCCATGACAATTCCTTCAATTTTTTTTAAATTAAAATGAATATAGTACCAAAACTAAACCCTTGTCAATGTAGAAAAAAAAAAACCTGTTTGCCAAAGATCCAACAAAGCTGGTTCCTGATGCATTCCTCACAGTTGTCGGGTGAACAGAATGGCTTTCTTGAGAACCTCTATTGTGATACCTGAGCTGCAATTCCTTAAAGCAATTCATGAGCATCAGACACACTCCAGAATCCCTCCTGTCATGGGAAATGTTGCTCCAGAGAAGAATGTAAACTATGATGCTAAGAGGTAATTATGCTTTATTCCATATCCCAAATTTAATTTCTGGTAAATGAAAACTATATCTTTTGCAAGCAATACTAAAGCAAGTCATATTTTTTAAATAACATTAGATTAATCTGCTTTATATGCAGAGTGAGAGTGTTTACAGGTACCTCTGTTGGGTACTCACGGAAGCACATTGCTTCATGAAATATTTTCTGAAGACTTAATAAAAAGTGAAAGTTTCTTCTACTATTGAAAACTTAATAAAAGTGGGATTCCTGGTAGGAAAAAAATGTCTGAAGTTAATATCTTACCCTCTCTTCGTGACATTCAGAGAATGATTATAATTTGTTCTGTGGGTCTTCTAAAATTAATTTTCTACTTTTTATTTATTAGATTTTCTTTCTCACATTGTTTAGTTAAAGTTTTTTTCTGGGTTGCTTTATGAGTACAGGAAATAATATAGAGGTTAAAAACCTTAACCAATACTCTTTCTCTTAATGCAAACTTCAAAATGAAGAGTTTAAATTTCAAAACTACCTAGGTGCTACTATGGTTTTCATTTACTTCAAGTTCATAACATGTCACAGTTTTCAGAGTGTATAGGAGGGGCACAATGTGAATTTACCTAGTTGGAAAACCATCGATTTAATTTCACCACATAGCATCTATGGAAAAGAACTGAGCTATTCCATATTCTTGCACTAACGCAACTGAGCAGGCGACCTTGTCATTATTCAGAGGCCTTAACTGTGTGACTGTATGCTATAAAGAAGATAATTTCTGAGACACTGCTCGTGGATTTGATGTGGACTTGACCAACCAGCACATTTCTGAGGGTTGACTCGTACTTCTGGAGTCATTTTGAGTTCCCACTCAGCCTTGGGAAGGTTATACTATTCCAATTCAAACAATTTAAAATTTTCATAAACTTAGCCAAGAGCTGGATACAAATTAATGGATGTCCTTATAATTAACATGGCGACAGAGTTTACATGTTATCTGAACTATGGCTGGTAGTAATCCATCTGCCATTTAGCATTAAATTTTACATATTTAGCAAGATGAATAACTTAATTATTTTATTATTATTTATATTAATTATTATAATTAATATTATTAATTATAACAATTATTAACTCATTTATGATGAACTTAAAATTATTTTCATTTCACATCTGAATCTGTGTCATGAATGGGATTGCTGTGAGCAGAAAGCAGAGTGAGTGTCACAGACGAGTGCTGTGGGACAATGGACCAGGCAGGACAGAACTTTCTGTCAACAGACAAGAAGGAGGACCCTGTACCTGAAACAGACTAGATGCTTCATAAAACACAGTGGAGGTCATTGGGGTGCGTGCCGTAAAATGTGGTGACAAAAGGGAGATAAGAACATGAGGTGTCTGTGTAAGACACCAATAGCCAATAGGAGAGAACTAATGAGAAATGCCAAGGAATCAAATAATGTAATTCCTGTGAGAATATGTGGGAACTGATACTTGAATAACCATATTTACTCAACTGGTGCAAATTAAACATCATAACCATGAAGATTAAGATATGAAGAGGATGCAATCCTCATAGTTCCACAGAACAAATTGATATTTGGAGTTATTATTAGAGATAATAAAAAGAGATTGGTGGAGATCACAGCACAAATCAAGTCTAAATAAAATGCTAAGAAGGTAATGCAATCATACCACTGAAAAATCTTATAAAAAGCTGCGGAGACAATCTTTTTAAAAATCATCTAAAAACTCTGCTTTAGAAATATGATTCATACTGAACCTATCAACATCCACTAGTGCTTCCAATAAAGCTTAATTACTACAGTCACTGTACTTTTTATTACTGTTTACATGAACAAGATTGCAAGACTCTCTGCTCATATCTCCCTTATGAAAGATAACAAAATTATGTTGACTACATATATAGATGGAGTCCAATCCATGCAAGCTTATTTCATGGTGCACTACAACTATAAAAGAAACAATAAATGCCGAAATTTGAATTTTAACATTTTAATAATTACCTTAATAAAGTAATCCCATAACCTTTAAAAGATTCAGTAGCTAACTCTTTCCAGAATTCTATATATGTACACACACACACACACACACACACACACACACACACACCATCAAACACACATTACAGAGTTTCTGTGATGTCATATTTTATGTTCTTTTTAACAAATTTAATTTTGACAATTATTTTTTAAGAATGCCATCAGAAAAACATTCTTGTTTATGGAAATGGTTAGATATGGCTTTTCCATAATTACAGAATATTAGCAAATGGTTACAATCTATAATTCCCTGAATTTCTTTTAAAAAGATTGTTTCTGGGGCTGGAGAGATGGCTCAGAGGTTAAGAGCACTGGCTGCTCTTCCAGAGGTCCTGAATTCAGTTCCCAGCAACCACATGGTGGCTTACAACCATCTATGATGAGATCTGGTGCCCTTTTCTGGTGTGCAGGCATACACACAGGCAGAATGCTGTATACATAATAAATAAATAAATCTTTAAAAAAAAGATTGTTCCTATGCTTTATATGTATGTGGTTTGTCCAAAGTACTAGATTACATTTACATTCCAAAGATGGTCATATCCTACACCATAGAATTTATGAATTTGCAATGGATATTGAAAAGGAACCTTATAGATGTTTTTCAGTTAATTATTATTGATGGTGACATTTTCCTGCATGGTCTTGTATGGGCCTGGTGTGTTATAAAGTTCCTGGTGAGATGTATAGTGGAGGTAAGAAATGGTAACAGGTGAAGAAGGTGACAGAAGTGCCAGTAATTAAAGCAGCAAAAGCCTGTGTCAAGGAGAGCCAGTACTTGCTAGAATCTGGACCACACAAGGACCATACGTATCCTCTGCTAGAGACACCTGAATGAACAAGTCCTAGTATACCTTGATTTTAGATCTATCACACTCATTTGCAACTTTCATTTCAAGGGAACATATTTAAATTCTGTGAATCACTGAGATTGGGGGAATTTGTTAGAGGGGAAAGAGGATACTATTAAAACATATGAATATTGAATTAGTACAAAAAATAGGTGAAATCTAATGTTGAAAAAGTCAAAACCGTTTGTAATCATAAGCTTCCCATAAGGAGTTAGAAGAGAAGATTTATGTACCTCCTGGAAACTTTATTATTCATCTGTTATAAAAACAGCTTTATCAGATGCTTTTGTGGGATGTAATTAGTCAGTAAAAGAACTTCCTTTCTTGGCCAGAATATGACTGTCTTTGTTAGGATTTCTACTGCTGTGATACATTACCAAGGACAAAAGTAGCGTGGGGAAGAGTTTATTTCACCTTAGCATTCACAGGTCACCCCACAACACAGAGGAAAGTCAGGGCAGGGTATCAAAGCAAGAACTTGAAGAACTGATACAGAAGCCATCAAGAGAAAGACTCCTACTGGCTTGCTTAACAAGGGCTAACTCTCTTCTCTTAAACACATCAGGATCACCAAGCCAGGGACTAATCAACCCACAGTGTCCTGGACCTTTCACCACCAATCCATAATAATGAACGTGTTCCAGAATTTTGAACAAAGACCAAACCACTGCAGACATTTTCCCAGTTGAGAATCCTTCTTCGCAAATGACTTCAGTTTCTTTCAAGTGACAGAATTAATTATGGCAATTGTTTAGTGGGTAGATTGCTAAGTAAGCCCAAGAAATTAAGTTTGGATCTCAAACACGCATTAAAAGCAAAATGGGGTGGCATTCACTGTAATCCCAATTAGGGAATGGATATCCCCAGGTTAAAAAGTAGATACCAGGGGCTTGTTTGTTGGTCAAGGAACTCAGTAAAAATGGTAAGTTTTAGATTTAAACAAAAACCCTGCCTCAAACAAAAAAGTAGAATACTGATTGAGGGAGATATCAGATGTTGTCCTCTTCTAAACATGCAGAAACAGGTGATGCATTTATATTATATGCATATGCATGCACACACACATGCATGCACATACACACACATGCATGCATGTCATTGAAAATAGGAGCAAACAATTGAAAATATTCTTTGAGGATTTAACCGAATATTTCCTTTGAACTAGCATTTATGTGTATTATGTTCTCGTTCCTTTATTTTAAGAATGTTAGTTATACAATTCATACTAAGACAAAGTTCTTGCTTGATCTCTATTGATCCCTGTAGCTTTTAATATGTTCCTTAATGGAGATAGAAGACCTCACATGTGTTTATGTTTAAAAAAATAGATAATGCACCTTGGTAAGTTATGACTACCTGGCTTCCTCATTGATCCTCTATGCCTCAAATAGCTCCGTACTTGCAAAGTTGCTACTGTGGTCGTATGCCAGTACCACTTTATCATAAAGATATAATATTTATGTGGTGTCATCCCCCAAATTGATGTTCTAACAGCCCTTATACCTTGACCAACATAATGAGCTCCCTTTGCTGGAGGAAAATTTACCTTTCACCAGTGTAACAGATACACATTCAAATCCTAGGAAGCTTGTTTGTCATGTGCATTGCTGTAGCGCAAATTCTAGTTGGTTGTAATAATAAAATCCCAGAGTCAGATTCTGGGGTAAATTCTGAGTGATCATAGAAGTAAAGGAGTCAGTCACTAGAGAGACGTTATACCTCTATTGAACCTTAGGCTGATGGGGGCAAGATCCTGTCTCCATGCATCCTCAGATTGAATACAATGAGCCCCTGTCTCCTCCCTCTGTAAAAGGAGACTGCTTGTTTGTTTTCTGGCCACCCAGACCCAAAATAATCAAACATAATCTATATTAACTATGGCACTGATTGGCCGACAGCTTAGACTTGTTCCTACCAAAACTCTTATATCTTAAATTAACCCATTCCTATTAATGTGTGTATTGGCATGAGGCTGTGGCTTACTGGTAAGGATCTGACATCTGTCTCCTTCTGCAGCTACATGGTGTCTCCCTGACTCCACCTACTATCTCTATATATCTCTGTTTTTATTTTCCAACTGGCTTTAGTATGCTATGCCATTGGCTCAAACAGTTTTATTCATCAACCAATAAAAACAATACATATGCAGAATATCTGATGTCAGCTCCCCTTTTCTGTCTAAGGGAAGACTTTAACGTTTAACCTGGTCAAATTACATGCAACAAAACAGGTTCAAGCAAGAATTACAGTTACAATAGTTAGTCTATTTGTACCAGGCAAAAATCCCTCAGTATATTTCTACCTCTGTCCTGCCATACCATTCCCCACCTCCACATCCCTGTAGGTAAATGCCGACAGAGTAGTCCCACACCACTCAGAACTGAGTGTAATAAATTGAATTGAGTATAATAATATAGTCAATATAAACTGACTATACTAATGTATAGTGCTGGGATTAAAGGCATGTGATCCCAAGTGTTGGGATCACCTTGATGTGAGCTCTGATTCTCTTTTAGACAGATTCAATCTCTTCTATCCTAGGGTGGCCTTGAACTCACAGAGATCTATCTGCCTCTGTCTCTCAAGTGCTGGGATTAAAGATGTGTGCCACCACTGCCTGGCCTCTATGGCTCACTAGTGTGGCTAGCTCAGTACTCTGATCTTAAGGCAAGCTTTATCTATTTAAGCACAAACAAAATGTTCACTTTTTGCTTTGAATTCAAGCTAAGAATGGAATCAAACTTTCACAAAAAGAAAGTGGCCTTTGCAGTTGGAGAAGAGAATCTGTGACTCACTTGAATAAGACACCCTTGGTGCAGGAAGAAAACGTTGTGAATAAACTTATAGTATTTTGAGTCTCATAAAGTCTTTTGTAGACAGAACCTAATGGTTTTGCTCTGCTCTCCTATCTTCTGGTAGGATGGGTGAGTGGCAATGCTTTCCTAAGAAACTGGGCCTGGGCACCAGTTTTCTGTTTGAGAATTAAGTGCAGAAAAATAGTGAGAATACAATTACACCAAACCACCAGCTAGGAAGCTAGCATGTGACTGATGTAGGCCCTGTATATATGTAACCTAGCTGTATAACTTGATCTACTCTTTGAACTCCTAGTCGTGGACTGTCCTATAAAGGTTGCTGAGGTAGAAAATACTTTAATGGTCATGTTCAGTGTTAGATCCTACATGTTACAATACCAACTTGCCAATTCCACAAAAAGAAACTCATTCTTGGTACTGTATATGTGGCAAAAAATATACCATAATTAGGGAAGTTGTAGGTCCACAGGTAAAACCTATTATTGCTTTACTAAATGAAGGAGGAGTCCATTTATTTTCCTCATGAGGCCAAAGAAGAACTTAATGTTAACAGAGATACTGAAACATATTTAAAATTTAATATATTTATTTCATTAAGTATTCACTTATGAACATATCATGAATCTACTGCAAGTGATATGTCAGAGAAAAATGTTTATCAACTTCTTTTTCTATCTGAGGTCTTTCCATTTTATATGCTACTTCATACATATCTGAATAATAGATTTCTGGACCTTACTTAATTCACTAAGGCTTGAATCCATCCATGCCATTCTAAGTGATATATGATACTGTTTTGACATCAAGCTGTCCTAAATTTTATTAGTGGTCCCTTTAATGAAATCATAGATTCAATCTCATCGCTGCAGGTAAAAACAATTCTCCATTTGTTATACAACCTTACTGTGCTTCTAAGATATTGTCACAGTCACATTCAATCTACTTTCACTTAGTGGGCAGAATGTTGGATTATACTAGAAAATACTTCCTAAAAAGGCAGAGAGCAATTAACCAATCACTCACAGTGGCTAATGGATGAACAAGTCCATGATTAGGTTCTGGGGACTATGTAGGCAGTTAAAAAATCGGCTATGTTCATAGAATTTGGGAAAAAAAATAGCACATTTTGTATTTATGTGACTCTTACAAAGAAGCAAGTATTGTTAAGATAGACAACAATAATGTACTACATTTCCTTCCCCCTTTTTTTTTTTTTAAAAAAGGGCAGGGTTAAGTATCTTAATCTTATTTTAGAGATAAGAGTTGTAAGCAATGCTTATAGAATTAGTTTTGATAAAAATCTCAGAAAAAATCTGTAAAAAGCATTCAAGAAACAGATAAATTAAGTTTAATTAGACAAATACACATCGGTAGTAAGTCAGTATCACCTGTCTAATAAGTGTTCTGACTAATGAATTTTCACATTCAACAGTTCTAATATCATGCCATCATATTTATTGGTAGCTGGCATTGACATAACAGAGCCAGAGGAAAAAAATGTAAGTAAACATATGTCTTTAAACAAATTGAAACCCTGACCTATGGAGACACACAATGGGTGGAGTGTGTGGCTTAACATCACTTCTTGGATGAGCATTTCTTTATAGCTTTGGGCAGGGGAAGACACTAAGATGTTATGTTATGTAGCTCAGTCTGTTCTTCCTTTATCAAAGGGGTGGATAATGACTTTGACTCTTGATTTTCCTGTCTCCAGGAAGCGCTGGATGAGACGCTTGTTTGAATATAGTGATTATTTATAAAATTTTTACATACTTGCTGCTCTCTACAATAACATGGAAGATTGCTTTTTCCATGGAAATCATTTCTTCCCATTTTTTTTTCGAGACAGGGTTTCTCTGTGGCTTTGGAGCCTGCGCTGGAACTAGCTCTTGTAGACCAGGCTGGTCGCGAACTCACAAAGATCCGTCTGCCTCTGCCTCCTGAGTGCTGGAATTAAAGGCATGCACTACCACCACCCGGCTTCACAAATACTTTTCATGTAACTTTTCTAACAAAGCATTATGCTTGCAATGTTTCTATGCCATTTTCAGAATAATCACATCATAGTCATATCACTTAACATGTTTTCTACAAGTTCTGGATCATTACAACCAACAATTATTGCTTCGTAATTCATTATTGTTAGAAAGATGTAAATTAAAATAAAACTTTATATATTAAAGAATGTGAACAATAGTAAAATTGTTATTTAATTATAACTTTATTATTTTAGTTTTGTTGTTAGGTACAATAACAAATACAAGAAAGGAAAGTTTTAAAAGATGTAAACTAACCATGCCAGAAAACTAGAAAAAAAAAGAAGCGATGGCAAAAGAATTTCAAAAATGTTTGCAGAAAATAATTTTCAGTCAGGAAAAAGAAAATTATTACTGCACTTAGTTTTCTTGACTTCCCAAGTCACAGAAACTCTTTTCAAGTCTACATTTGAGATATCCCTCTTCTTGATGAGAGTCCATTGGGCTTCCAAAGAAACTCAGTCACTTAAATATGACTAGTTTGAAAATACAGAATTTTATAATTTCTTTTTATGTCCTTTCCAAGCTCAACTTGTCATTTTAACTCAATAATGCTGACAGAGGGCAAATGTTCAGTGAAAGGCTTTCTAGTATGGAGACTTTTTCAAAAGTAAATCAGTTGTATGGCCAAAGTAAAGTTAGTGGAATTCAACTATAGGCAGAGCACTTGTCTCCATCACCAACTTTATTTCATGGTATATACACTATGCATATATGTGTATGTACATAATATATACACGAATGTTTATTATATATGCAGTAAGAAGTAAAGAAGAGCATGAATTTGAGAATGAATAGGGAGACAGCAGGAATTTGTAAGGAGGGTGTGTGGAAATGATGCAAATACAGCATTCATGTATGATACCTATCTATCTATAACATGTTTGTATATATTTAAAACATTAAGTACATTAAATTATATATATGTATGTATATATATACACACACACATATATATATATATATATATATATAAAGTATGTTTAAATGGCCAAAAATTTAATTGCAAGAAGTACACTGACATCTTATAGGAATTTTTTGAACAAAATATAGACTTCTAAATTATATATAAATTTCTAGGAAAGCTCTTGATGTTGGTCTTGAGAATGGATTGTTAGATTTAATTAAAAACAAAATCAATGAAAATTAAAATAAATAAATGAGGCAACGAAGAACTAAAAGGTATCTGTATGACAGAGGCAAGCACCAACAAGATGAAAGATTAAAAAAATAGGATTGGAAAAAGCAAAACCACATCATCTATTGACCAAAGATTAACAGCTAATGTACATAAGAATTTTCCACAATGTAATGGACCAAAAAAATCAATATTGTGATTTAAAAATGGAAAGAATTTGATTAGGGATTTAAGCAAAAAAACAAAAAGCGGTACCCAATGTGTTTACGATCTAGTGTAAGCATCTCCAATCACAGAAAGATTCAGGGCAAAACCACAATAGAACACCTCATGTCTACTATGATGTCTGTTATCAAAAAGACAGACTTGTACTGTTTACAAAGACATGAAGGAAAGAGACAGTGATATGAATTTGGAAATTGATCAACAATTACAGAAAGAATAAGGTGGTTCTTAGAGACATGTTCTACCAAATCATGCATTACATCCATGGCTGAGCATCTTCCCACAATATCTAAAACAAGAATCATGCATAGATACCTGACTGTCCATGTTTATTATGGCTATGCAGAGAATATAGGAGGAACTGAAATATTCAGTGCTGATGCCTACATAAATAGAATGTGGAGTCTACAGAGGGACATAAAGTATTTCTTAACCTTAATACAGAAGAAAATACCTCTTGGCTGGATCTAGAGAAAATCACCATAAATAAGTTAGGCTAATCAAAGTGGAACAAAAACAATGCATGGTTCCTATTGCAGAATGTATCTACAACAGTGAGGAACATAGGAAAAGAATAGGGTAGTAATTACCCTGAGTTAGAAAGAGGAACAAATGAGAACCTAATGCTCAAGGAGTATGAAATTTTCCATTATACAAACCAAATATATTCCAGATATCTCCTGTAGGAAGTAAATTCTATAGTTAAGTCTATGGTGTTGTGCTCTTTAAAATACATCAGGGAAAATAAAAATCCATCTGAATTTTCCCTACAGCAAACAAATAGAGATGGAAGAAACAGGAGTGTTTTAGAGATAACGGATGCTTCAGTGTTATTGTGGTGTTGGTTTGATGGATACATCTGTCCAAATCAATCATAATGTGGACTCTTAGCATAGATAAGTAGTTATTACCTTGACGATGCCAATGCTATGTGGAATTCGAAAGGCACACACATATACAGGTAAAGACAATCCTAAGTAAAAATGGTGCAGTGGTCACTATCAGAATTCTAACTGTAATGGTAGATTATGCTTTTGTGAATCTGATCATTATGAAAATCTGGGCAAAATGGACATTTGGAATGGGAATTCAAGGCAGATTAACCTAAAAGTCAACTAGGCTTATTCCTATAAGAGAATAAATAAAGTGTTATTACATATGCTTTTCATTTCCTAGCTGTTTATTGTCAATAAAATTTAACTAGATAGCTTTGTATCTTTTTTAGGAAAAATACCTTATTGTCCCCTTGGATAGTTCCAAGTCTTTTCCACTTGTTTTACACTGTCTAAAAATTAAGTCAGTTATAATGGTTATGTACAAAGATATATGATATACATTAATGGCAAGAAGACAATTTGTTTCTGCATATATGTAGAATAATTAACTACTAATTCACTTATAGAAATTAATATAATCATTAAAATATTTGGTAGTAAGCAGATAAAGAGTAAAGCAGTGAATATACGAGCAAACATCTTCCACTCATGCATCATGTGAACATTGTGAGCATCTGCCCTTCTCTTAACCGACTTTCCTGAGTGAGAGCCAAATTATTATAGAAAGATTTCTTCCATTTTATATTCCAGTAGGCCATAGTGAATGCATCCAGAAAATAATTGAGTAACGTATGTTCTTGCCTAACCAGGTATTAAAGACTATTTTCTTCTACCACATCGAAGTTAAGAATGGAAATAAGGAACATTGAATAGAACTTGCCTCTAATCCCATCACTCAGTTTGCTGAGGAAGGAGAAGATCTACAAGTTCAAAGTTATCCTAAGCTGCATAATAAATCTTATCTCAAGCAATAAAGAAAGAAATATAAATCATTTGGGGGATGGTGGGGCTGTTGGGACAAGACATGCTTCCGGGTTCTGAGTGACACTGGAGTTTGGACATGTGTTGGTGAAGAGACTCTCAGTGAACAGTTCTACTCACAAAGCTTTCTCTTATGTGCGTGCCAAATCAATTTTACAGCAGGCTTTTCATCTCTCACTCTGCCAGGGGAGAGCATGTAGTTTAAAACTAAACTCTCTGTTCAGCAAATGAAAATAAAAAAAAATCACCTAGAGGGGTTTTATGGTCTTAGTAAATTAGTGCCTAAAAATTTGCAGATGTCCCATTTGATTTAAAGAAATCATTTGCCATAAGCAGAGGGATAAACTTTACCCAGTAAGCATGCCAACTCAGGGTCACTTCGAATTTCAATTTGCAATGAAATGTCACTTTTTTTCAGAAGCTAGTCTAGGGTGTTGAATTTATCTTGTGGAAATAGACTTTATGTCCTCTTCTGATTAAGAGAATAAAGGATATTTATTAAATATCCAAATAATATAAAATTATACAATTTTCTTCTCTTCCAGTGAGTGGGCAAATATTTGTTCTTGCAGATAGCATACATATAAACGGGTGACAATTCAATGTCCTCATGAATGCACTCCGATGACATTGCTTATCTTATTATTTCTCTTACTTAACATCAATTTAGGGCACATCTCAAAGAGCCAAAGGCTCTGCCCCATCTGTACTGACATTCTTCTTAACTGTAGGCAGAGTTTGATTGATACCAAGAACTGAAAACCAGTTCACTTACCACATAGAAGAGAGAAATGATATGGATAGGACAGTCTCTGTTTCTTTTCCATTCTCTTTACAGATCATGTAGAAGTGAAGATAGGCAGGGTTGAGTCAGTCTTGTCTGTTTGGTCTTCTTTTATACTTCACAGTGCTTTCCAAATGTTGACAATATATTGAAATAATTTGTTAGGGTTACTGAAACAACCTGTGATTTTAGTAACCACAGTTTTACTTTTATCTCAGTTCATAATATTAAATCCCTGACCCTTCCTGATAATCACAGGAGAGGGAACTGTCCAGATTACTTCTTGACTCATTAGGAGCATCATTTTCCTTTCGCATTTCTTTGTTCCGAGTATATTTATGTCTACATTTCCTGTTCACATAAGCAAACTAGAAATATTAAATTAGCATCCATCCTAATGAACTTATTTTAATTTAATTTTCTTTTGAATGCTCCATCATCAAATTCAATGCTTTTAAAAGTATTGGATCTATCTCAACATTAAAGCTATGAATCCTCAGGGATGGTTCAGAGAGTAAAGTTCATTCATAACTCAGGCAAGAAGCTTCTATTTTGGTAAAGGACTTAAACTCGTAATATTTGCTGAGAATTTTTCTATCTGTTGTAAGTAAGAAAAATAATTCAAGAAAACAATCCAGGAAATAAGAGAAGACATGTGAACCAAAACCTCATCTAAATTCATACTTGTAGTAAAATCTAGCTCATCGGCTTTCTCTTCACAGGGCTTATTCATCTGCACCTGTTAATCATTGTACACTGATTTTCCTACTGTCTGACCCGAATAACTGTGATGAAAAGACTCTACCTTCTCATTTCTATTCATGACCATGAAGACTAAACTCAATGTTCACATAAACTTAAGAAAATGAAAAGCACCCCTTTTAACTACAGTGCCCACTTGTATTAGTGTATACCAGTACCTCAGTGTAGAAACAAGGCTTTAGTGTGGGAGTTACTATATTTCTAGTTAAGTCTATTTTGTTTCATGGTGGTCATTAATTTCATTTATGTATGCCATCTCCAAAATAGGTTAATATGTGCTAAGGGGCAATTCCTGTGCCTTTAATTTATGCCGAGGCTCCAGCAGCATCTGGGACTATGCCGCAAATGTAAAAGGCCTGTGGTAATTTTTTCTTCACCTCCTTCTCATTGCTACACAATAATTATTCTACTGTGCTCCATGGTTGATGGAACCCGAATTCCTTCCTTTAGAGTAATGTGTGTGCGACCTTGTTTTACCATATCTAAATTGATCCAGGAAGCATATTTTCCACCACGCGTGCCCCAAGCTAGTTGCTATTATTGGAAGTTAAATTGTTGGTCAGAGATGTACCAGGAGGGAGCCTATCTTTCAAAAACACTCTCATGTGTAGTATGGATAAGACCATATTTTCTCTTGTGCACCATGGTAACCAGTCCTGTTTTGCATCCACTTTGCTTGGGTTATCTTTTAAGCAACATAAAAAAAATGCCAAAGATTTCAATGCCTTGTATGTATAATTTCTAGGTGTTGGCACTTATTTGGTTTACAAAAATAAATTAAAAGTATGCATTGCTAAAATCTAAACAATTACATTTTAAGGGTTAAACCCTCATCAATATGTAAGTCTCATGGTAACTATGAGTGGTCACTTTTGAACGAGTCCTAGTGTGTGTAGAAGAGGTAGACTCTAAGAGTTAGAATTTCAAATTGCTGGTATTTTGGCAGACTCACTTCTCACAAAGTGTTGGAAAAGCCACAGCTATGTGTTGACCTAATTTACCTCAAGATAATATTAGATTATCTTAATCTTAGAAAGAATATTCTATTAATATTAGAAAGAAAATAGAACATTGAATACTGTTATGTGACTCCCTTGGAAACATAAATAAATTGAACTAACCCCAGATAAAGAACCAAAGTAACCCCCCCAAAAAAATTTCAGCTCAAGTATAGGAAACAGGGCATTTGTTTGATTAACTTCCAGGACGGTGGATGACCCAAAAGTAGCTGTATTAACAAAAAGCTCTTCTCAGCCTTGGTGATGACTCAGGAAAGCTGCATCCCCAAGAAACACTGCAAGACTTGCAGGTAGGTCTACATGTTACAGCGTCTCCTCTCCCCAACCATGTTTTATGCTGCTTGTATGTAGTATTGGGGAGGAAGCTTGTGAGTCCTGTAAGTGTTAGCATACTATAAGACTTGTGAGATGTGTTTGCTGGCCGAATTTCATAAGTCTCTCTTACCTTTCTAAAAGGTAACAACATTTCAGTACAGAGGAAATTGTTACATGATAAATATGAATAGAATCCAAATTACTTTAGGTGTCTAGACAAAATTACAAATATTAGGACAAACATGAACTTGAAAATTTTTCTTTTAATTTTCTACATTTCTGAACTATTTTAAAATTACCCCAGGCATTTTTAAACATGTTATTTTAGAATATATAAAAAGTAGTAGTTTACGCCGGGCAGTGGTGGCACACGCCTTTAATCCCAGCACTCGGGAGGCAGAGGCATGCGGATCTTTGTGAGTTCGAGACCAACCTGGTCTACAAGAGCTAGTTCCAGGGCAGGCTCCAAAGCCCCAGAAAAACCCTGTCTCAAAAAATCAAAAAAAAAGTAGTAGTTTAAAAGAAGCTACTAGTGTTAAAAAATTACAAATACTTTAAATTGTGTACTCTAAAACAAATAACTTCACTTAGATTGGGAAGTCAGTGGATGCATATTAAATATTTATTACATTGATTTAAAAATATTAGTGATATTGTCATGTATAGTTAATAAATATGAATATTTTATCACTGCCTTATTTTAAAATAAAATAATTGTTGTTTGATGGTGTAATTTGTTTATGTCAGCCTTAGGCTGAGAGTACAAGGATGTCTTATGCATTTCCCACTCTCACACATCTACGACTCTTCCCTTCTATCCGTAAAACACATTGAAGTTTGCTACAGGTGATGGAAAAAAAATCCATGTCACATAATCTGCCTAAGTCTGGATATAATTCAAGGATTCACATATTTTGCAGTATGACCTATAGTTCAGACTAATATATAATAACATTCATCTATCACTGTGATATATAGAACATTAACCTCACATAAAACTGCTCTATGCCTTTAGCCCATTAAATGGTGTCCCCTTTGTGCAAATGAGCCTTCAAACCTCGATTAACCTCTAATCAAGAAAATCCCCACAATTCTGCTTTTCCAAAGGGTGGAATGTTATTGACTAAATCCTATCAAGGTCACACTATAAACAGTCAACACGTGCACTGATTTCCTAAGGAATTTTCAAATTATACTTTCTGTCAGTTTATAGTGTTCAGAGAGAAATTATTATATTAGATCAATATAAGGGCTATCAAAACCCCACCGGTGTTCCTTGATCCATAGAATATCTGAGAAGCAGAGTTTGTGTTAAATAATTAGAGCACAGCGGGAGTCAGTCCATTCTCTGTATGTCTGTGTAACCATGTATATTTTTTGTGTTTTATTCACTTGATCAGCCACACAGATCGATTGCTTCTGATGCCATAGTCTTCTAAAGCTTGGAAATGACAATGTGATTCAAAAGCCATCTAGCAATGGGAAATACAATATAAGTAATCTCAGTACAACACAGAATGTTATGAGGAAATGCCTGGAGTCTCCGGTGCTGCTCTGCTCTCAAAGTACCAGTAAACTCTGAAACAGAGAGCACATAATATCCATAGGAAGGAGGAAAATGTTGCCATGGAGAATAAGGACAGTGGATCAGGAACAAGGGGATGGAAAGTTGAAGAAGGCAAGATGGAGGTATTCTTAAGTTCTTATTAAAGAAACTATTGAAATTGGTGGGTATTTGGGAATGATGTGGAAATCTAGTTCAGGGGAAATGTCCTGGACTCTATGAGGGTGGCTCTAGTGAGGATTTATAGTGATGCAGGATACAGAGGTGAAGTGGTCAGCGTTTGTAGCCACACAAGGCTCCAGTGGTGGGACTGGGTTACATTCAGTTGAGTTGTTGACTGAGGGAGTTCCATGGAGATCTCTAACAACCCTGGTGATGATAGGACAGAGCAGTAGTCTCCAAAAAGGACCTAATTGCTAAGGACAACATCCACAGAGCTCATTTAACATAGATAGGACAACCTAGTGACTGCACAGAGCCTTCAAGCCTACTCTTAGTCTCCTTGTCACTGGAAGGTACGCTGCAGCCTACAGA
This sequence comes from Dicrostonyx torquatus, assembly GCA_028555095.1. Classification (NCBI taxonomy): domain Eukaryota; kingdom Metazoa; phylum Chordata; class Mammalia; order Rodentia; family Cricetidae; genus Dicrostonyx; species Dicrostonyx torquatus. The sequence goes on along the minus strand of JAQHUG010000020.1, from coordinate 9,108,584 downwards.
AAGAGAAACTTGGACACTGAGTCAGCCACAACACTGTCAACCTACAACCCATCCTGCCTTGAAGATGTGCTGGGGCAACAGAGAATTGAGAAAAAACATTTCCAATGATAACTGTCCAGTTATTATCAGAGAGGCTGTCTCTGGCAGTAGTGGAGAGCTTGTGCAGAGACCCATAGCCAGGCAGTTATGCAGAAAGAGTCTCCATGGGAGATCTCCATCTGGTCTCCCCCTTTTAAGCTTGGGGAACCCCTAGGAAGATGGGAAGGAAAGATTGTAGGAGTTAGAGTAGAGGGTGGACACCAGGAGAACATGGCCCACTGAATCAACTAAGCAGGGATCCTATGGACTCACAAAGATTGAAACAGCAAGCATGGGGACCACAAGAGTCAGCACCAGGTACTCTGCCTGTATTTTATGGCTGTTAACTTGGTGTTGTGTGGGACTCCTAACAGTGGGAGTGAGTGTGTCTCTCGTTCTTTGCCTGTTCTTGGGACTCTTATTATGAGTTGCCTTGTCCAGTCTTGATATGAGGGCTTTTGCCCTTGTTACTGTATCTTGTTTGTCATGTTTGTTTGTTGTCTCTCGTAGGCCTGCTCTTCCCTGAGAGACAACAGAAGGTGGGGGCAGATCTGGGGAAGAGGGGAGGTAGGAGTGAGCTGAGAAGTATGCAGGAGATGTGTTCAGGATGCACTGTATGAGAGAAAATTTTCCTTTCAATCAAAAGAAAGAAAGAAAAGAAAACATGTGTCCTGATACAGTGAAGGCTCCATTAGAATTTTACAAGTAGATTACAGGTCACAAACTTACTGGTGTTATTTGTGCTTTCAGGAAGGACAGTGAATTGAAGAAAGGGCACTTGCAGGTGTGGAAGTGAGTTAGGGTAATATATATATATGTATATACATATGCATATATATATGTATATATACATATATATTTCAACACATATATATTCTGCACATATAATATATATATACAATATATAATACACACACATGTGTTAGGATGGTCACTTGTATCCAAGTTATATCTACTAAATAAGGACAAGGAGGACAAGAATGCATATTCCAGATCTTACAACTCTTTAACGTACTGTACAAACTGAAATGAACCCGAGAAAGGTAATTGACTGACCAAAACCAAATTACCAATTTGAAATTTTTTCATCTTGTCTTTAGTTATCTTCACTTGCCTCCTTTTGCTTTGCTTCTTTGTAAGTTCTTTGAAGCAACAACATCAAACTTTTAGCTTAAAAGGAATACTTTTATATGACATAATTACATTAATGCCTCCGTCAGGTCATACTCAATATTTCATATATTCCTCCCAATGCTCTGACTGAGCATCTTCCTGCAATCTCATTTAAGAATCTTTATTGCTTACTGAACAATGAGAAATCACAGACAAGGGAGGCAGGTTGGGAAGTGGTAAGAGAGGTTTCCTGAATACTTGCTTATTAATGTGTCCTATAGAATTAACAATTCACAACTTCAAATGTCCTGACTTATTGCCAATAGCTCTAGTCTCCAAATTATGGCTTCCTTATAATATTTCCCAAACAACTTTGTAAATATAAATACATGTTAAGCAACTCACTAATCTGTTCTTGGTTAATGCCTTGTAGTAAAAGATGTTGGAATTAATCGTAGCACTGAGAAATCTCACAGTTCATATTCCCTTCTCTAATTTCTCTCTGTGTTAAGATAATATACAGTCACTTTGGTTCACTTACAGAAGCTGTAGAGAAATGTTAGAAAACCTGTGAGAGGTAGCCCATTCCAAAACATGATTGGTCAAACCTGTGAGAGGTAGCCCATTCCAATACCTGATTGGTCAAGTCAAGAAAAAGATGAACCAAGAAACTGGCTCCACATGAGCAGATACCATCAAAAACCACCATGGCCTCATGTAAGGTTAATTTTACATTTTAAATGAGACCCAGTGCTTAGGGAACAACATAAAATTCTATTCATTGGTTCTGTTTTATCTTAAGTATTTATTTAAAGGAACAATACAGGTGTCTCTTCAAATTACTTCTCTTTTCAACTCTCCTTTGAAAAAGCTTTTTAGATACAGGAATATAAGCATATGACTTTCTGAATTTGAATCAAAGGTGGGAGGAATTAAATGTATGTAATATTTAATTCTCATCAAACTCTAAATATTTCTGAAAGGCACGAATCCTTTGGTGAAATGTGGAAAAGTTTGAGGAATATATTTTTGAGATGTTTTTGAGGTGAAGAGGTCTTCCTGAAGAAAACATATAGAAGATATGAAAATATTTGATGATGCCAAGCTCACAACAGGTTTCTGTTGTTATTAATCTATGAAAATGAAATGAGAAGAGCTAAATAGGAAACTATGCTTGTTTACTGCAGATCAGAAGAATTGGAAATCACCAATATCTCACAAGCTAAATCAACCTGTGTCTTGTTGCCATGGTTTTCAAGACAACACAGGCAGATTTGGTGACAGGCCTCCCAAGAATGTCAATGGTTGTTGTAGATCTGACTGCCCAGGCATTTTCTTCAACACCCATCCTTTATTGTGTACGGTGACATTGAACAGTCACATTATAATACTTGTTTTCTGAAGATGCTTAACGAAGGTAGACACAGATCAATGGTGACCTCAACTGTATTTATGCATAGCTTGAAACTGTACACCTTTCCTTGTTAGAAAGAAATCTGGTACATTTATCTTGATCGTATGATATATGGCTTTAATCTGATTTTATTTCTTTTCCATCAGTCCTTTATTTTTGTCTGCTTTTTCTACTTTCCCCTTCTTGTGAAGCACCTTCTTCAAATACAACTATTACCATTTCAAATCTGACTACACGACACCATCAAAACTGGGTTACCTAACTGTCAGTAACTAACTAACTAACTAACTAGCTAGTTAACTAAAGAGTAGATTAGGTACAGACAGAATCACTCAGTGGATAAGAATACCTGACACTAACAGAAGAACTAAGTTCTAGCCCCAAGACCCACAAGATGAAAGAAGGTAAAATCCAGCAAGTAATTCTCTGAATCCTCTGACTGCAACATGTTTGTGCACATGTTCATGTGCACCTGCATGTGTGCAAACACACAAGCAAGCACACACAGACACAGACACACAGACACACACACACAGACACACACACACACACACACACACACACGGTGATACCTTGTTTATACAAATAAAGCTTGTCTGAAGAATAAAGGATGGAGATAGCCACTAGCTAACCACAGAGATCTGGAGGTCTATGCAGACAGGAAGTGATATGGCTTGGTAGAGGGGAAAACTGATAAGGCAAGAGGAAACAGGAGTCAAGTTGTGGCTATGACAGCCCAATAGTTCTGCAGAGTGTTGAGCAGTCCTGGCCTAAATCTGCAGAGGCATCTGCAGGACCTGAGACCATTGCAAACATGTGGCGTGGCCTCAACACATGCTCGTGCCTGTTGGGTAAAGCATCCGTAAACAATGTAGACACTATAAAGGACTGATTCTGTGTACTCTATCCAGATTATAAGGCACAAGGGAAGGCAGCTTTTGTATACTGCTCATGTGGCTGACATTTTGTCTAGTGAAATAACAAGAATAAAACCTCTCTGCTGAAAACAATGCTTTCCTTCAGTCCCAGACACCTTGAGCAGCTTCTATAGTGCCTTCTTGGTTGTGTTTTTAGAACTGTATCTGGAGCAAATCCCTTCAAGTTCATTCACACTAGTTTTCTTGAACAGCTGCTACAATTCAGCACAAACACGAACGTGGTAACTGTTCAGCTTATAATCTTTTTATTTGCTGCGGTCACCATGTCTCACTTGGAGGATAACCTGTTTCCTGTGTATGAGTAGAATTTGAGGCTTCCTATATCCCTCGGCCCATTGCTCATCCTGTTCCTTTAGATCTCACGCTTCTGTCTTTGTATGACCTTTGTCTTGTGGTATTCTACATCTCCCTTATCAAGACCCCATGAACTGCATTCAGGCCTATCTGTAGATGAATCAGGATTCATGACAAGACATTTAACCACCTTTTTACAGTAACTTTGGCTACAGAACATAATTTTCAAAGGTGTCAGGGATAAGAAAGCAGATATATTCGAAAGGATATTATTCTGATTATAATAACATTACTTCATTAGTGAACCAAATCAAATACTCTTATCAACGAAGAAGGAAATATTTCCTGTTCAAACCAAAGAGGTTCATTTATTCCATGTAGATGAAATGCATTTTGCTTACAGCAGCTTTATCCAACCAACCATCGGTTCATTCAATAATAACAGATATCGTGCATGGAGGGTTTTCCCCATGACATGCAGTGAGATAGCACCACGTTTCTATTATCTGATTGAGCAGGTGTCAATCAAGCAAGAATTCTGTGGCAGTCTGATGATAGGCCTTGTCATGATTCAGGGACGATAGCAGCTTGTCTTCTAGTTTAAGAACTCTGTTATCAGACACATTCCAATAAATTTCCAGCAGCGATTTGTGGATGCACAAAAGGAAGTACCAGATTTTATCTATGTGGTTACTTCAAGTGATGTGTGTGAGTATTGTGGTATTTGAGAGGCAAGTTAAGATCCCTTGAGACTCTGGGGACATGCTATACAAAACGGATGTGTGTGTACAAGTTTGTGGAGAAGTGACCAGTACTGAACATGTTTTCCTTATGCGACTGAATCGTGTGGTCATAATTGTGAAAGCCAGCAAAAACAGCAAGTATACACAATTATGCATAAATGTCATAATTAGAATGTGTCTTAAATAGCTTCTGTTTTCACTTGGTTGCTGGGTTAGAAATTCTCTCATATTATATAGCAAGTATTGTATGAGACAGACAAAGCAGGTGACCCAACTCATCAAACAAAGTTGATACTTCTGGATTCCTGCTTATATTTTGAGACTTTTCTTCTTTTAAACCAATTATTAATATTTTTTCCTGTTTGAATTTGTCTTGTCTAGAATATCAATTGCGATTCGTGAACCCCACTTTTTTACCTTTTTGCTTAGTTAGATCTATAAATGTACTGTTCTTATATGACATGTGAAAGATTTCATTTCTTACAGAGTACTACCTGGATTGGCATTAACTTTTTCCCTTTAAACAACCTGTATAAGCCTCCTTTCATGTTAGAAAGCAATTAAATTAGGAATATTGTCAGAATCAGAAAGCCAAGTAGTACTCAAAACTAGTTTTATGACAACTTGTGTTTAGAAGAAGAAACAGTTCCTTGGCCTGTCCAAACGCAGGCCTATTTATTACTTCTGTTCACTTTTGTCTAAAGGAAAGCTTAAGAATCTGTGTCCTTTCTATGTCAAGACGTCACAGAATAATGGGCATGTTGTCTATGAAGATATTAAAAAGCAGGTTCCATCCTAAGAACTTTCCACAGCTGTAAACTTCTCACCTTGAATCCTCACTTCTGAAAACTGAGACTTGAGGAACAATGATGCTCTATTCTTCTAAATAAAAGTCTAATCGTGAACATTTTGGGATAAGTCTTTCTACATTGTTTAGTAATCATGACAGTCCCTCACCAACATACCAAGGCCAATTTGATCTAGGTAATCATTTATGAACACTCTGTTCTTAAATGATTCTAGCTTGTATCAAGCTTGCAGCTACAACTAAGAAACACAATTCAAATGCGGTTAATAAGCACACACAAAACAATACACACACAACCTAACACACATACACACAACCATACACACACACCCACATACACATACAACTACATTCACAAACACATAAACACCTCCAAAGCCCCAGAAATTAAGACAGCTTCTACCTCTATTTGTAGGAAAACTATGGAAGTGAACCCAATCATATACATGTTTGAACTGTGTGCTCAAACCTGCTCTACTTCCAGTAATTCAGTAAGCACATTGAATGTGTCATATTTGTTCTCATGTTATTGTAGGTTATAGAAAGCTTCTGTGATGTACTCAGCAGCACAGTTAGTTTATTATAATGACACCCTACCCTATCTTCTTATCATGTCCCTATATTCTTTATTGCCTGCACTGCACTTACCACATATGGTTTGATAGATTCAACACATCTTGTCCCTCCCCACAGGAATTTGAAAATCACTGTCAGATTAACGCATCACATGTTGAGTGTTGAGTGCTATATATGGTTAAGTAATGTACGCCTTTTTCCTCTTTCCATGAGTTTGATATCTCCCATTTTATAATGAGGGGTCTTCATTACTTAATATAATTCACAGTTACAAATGCATACATAATTGTGATTTGCAAAGGTAACTCATGATGTTAGAATCCTTATCAACTGGAGATGGCTGCATCAGATGTTCCTGTATGAGCATAACATTCACATGTATGAATGACACATTCATAAACCACTCTCTCACCCCCCACACAAGTGCACATGCATGCATACACAATATGATAATAATAAATAATAACCACTGTGGTTTTACTGTAAGAAATGTGAAGACTTTTGCCTTCTTAAGGCTCCCACTGATGAGTGTTTAATGCATCCTCCACCTGTACCCTATCACTCAAGCCTCAAGCAATCCAAACATCATGAACCATCTTACTGGTTTAAAACTGCCTAATTTTCTACATTCCTCACTGAACAAGTTTCATATTTGATGCTTATAGTTATGTTGCCTCTTGGGTATTTTCTGATGAATAAAAACATGAAACTTCATAGAGGAATGGCTGGTCAATTGAAACCCCATCATTAGACATTCATTATTATGCATTTAATTATTTAGGAATACAAATTTCCATCAGTATTGGAAATTGTGTGTAGCTCAGAAGCAGTTTCTGTCTTCTGAAAATACTTGGTATTTCAATTTTTAAAATGTTCACAAGACATATTATCTCAGATTATACACATTCTTTTTATTCTTTGAGTTAGTGATATCAAGGCTTTTTATTAAGTTTTATAAAGAAGTTGGTGTAAAATGTTCCTCTCTGCCGCTTATGAAATAATACCATTCTTTCTCTATACAACGACACAATGTTTGATTTAGAATCTACCTAATGACATCTATCTCCTCTCTTATTAACGAAAGCACCCACTGGGAACCAGGTATGTTGATTCTCAGCTTCACATGAAGGCAATGTGGGAGGCCCATTAGATCTCACAATTTCACACCTTGCTAAAAATTCAACTGGGCCACAGTAGGAACCCAATGTATAAAATAAAATCAGTGCAATTGTACATGTTCCAAACTCCTTGTTTTTCTCTTTATGGGATAGGCAAAGTGTGAAAAAACTGGCTGAAATATGCCCCCTTGAAGAATCCAAGTTGTATCTCTTTGCTTAAGCAAATTACCTGGCTTTAAATGTATAATCATGCGATTTATTCATTTCCACATACATGTGTGTATGTACACAAGCTTGTGCCTGTCTTGCAGTGTAAGATGGATGTCAGAGGACACTTTATGGAAGTCAGTTACCTCCTACCTTATGATGTCCTGGGATGGAAGTCAGGTTGGAAGGCTTGATGTCAAGAAACTTTACCACTAAGGCCTCTTTGCAGCCTTAGATCATTTTAATTTCAGGTAGAATGGAGTTATTTACATAATATTTTTCCTACAAGTAGCACACCCACAATGATCTTTACACCCAATGAGATCAATCATTTTGGGACTCCTTGGAAAGGCACTTGAAATTTATGGAGATGGAAGAATCTCTGAAAATAACAATCGGTTTCTCTACAATGCTGGAATTTGGAACGGTAACAATAATATTGAAAATTTATGGGAGAAAAAGCTTAAATATTGGGGAATCACTTCGCTCATGTTAGTCTCTGAAACCACTGCTGGGAATGGTCTGACCCAGTTCCCTGAGTTATCTAATCTATACAGGCTGATACAATCATAAGCAAACATGATGTTATTCCTGTTGAGTGGCCTGTTCTTTGCTTTGCTCCCTAGTGAGCTTTATCCTCTTGTGACTTCAGGATGTAGCTAGTCAGTTGAGTCCCCTTCCACAAAATAGCAAGTATACAGGCTGTAGTGAATGAAGACTTTCATTTCTCAGGTGCTGAAAACCTTGAGATGATTAAATTTCAGTTTTCACTGATTCTAAAGTTCAATTGCCTTATGCCTGTGCCATGCCCATGGCCCAGGAAGTAAGTAGCCTGTTTCTGGAGGACATAATGAGAAACTACTGGGAATTTAGTTTCATTAAAGCACTGATTTAGCATCATGGCACAATCACTTAAAAATCACACATTCAGAGAGGGAAGATTGGTCAGCAGGTAAAGTGCTGCTTCATAAGAGTAAGAACCTATGTATGGATCCCCAGAAGCCACCTAATGTGGGATGTATACCAGTCCTGTGTGGAATGGCAGCTACCCTGTGATGCAATAGATAAGAGGAAAGGAGACTCCGTGAAAGATCATGGGCCAACTAGCCTGGGCACAACAACCATCAATGCAACATCCTGTGCTAAACAAATTGGAAGACAAGACTTAAGATGTTACCTTCTGACTTCTACACGTCACCATAGTGTGTGTACACCTTCACACACACACACACATACATACATACATACATACACACAAACATACATACACACACATATGAGAGAGAGACATCAATACACAATTATGAAATCCATGATCAAGTTTGACATTAAAAAATGAAAAGGCACTAATAAAACTCTTTATAAATAGCTGTGTCTCCGTAGCCCTTAATTCTTTTTCTTTGATGCTGACAAGTGTTTGGATTGAATGTCTTCATGCACGGAAGGCATCTCATGAACTGCATTCACAGCATATTTGCTAACCACACTTTTATCATCTTGCCCAGTGTTAGGAAGACATTATTCACTTGTTTGTGAGGGCCATCTTGGAAGACACTGGAGCTATCAAGTCTCTTCATATTTAACCTGCGTGTCTTCGATTGCTAAACTCAGCTCCCAAACTCTTGAACTGAGGTCTCTTCTACTTTTATTCTTCTGTGTTTTTACAATAATTCTGTCAGCTGGTGTTCACTCCAGGACGGCTCTTTACAGATGATGTAGGAACAAAGCAAGGGTTATAATTTCCCCTATGTTTTCTTTTTCTTCTGAATGTGTTGGGAGAAAATTGTCTTTATGAAACAGTTCTTTTAAAAAGAAGAAAAACTGTATCAGTTGGCAGGAAACATGTCAACAATTTCTGGAAAACATTTCAGTGTAAAAAAAATATAGGTTCTGTCTAATTTTCAAAAAGCAGGGCATACTACCTGAGAGGTAGGCACCTTGGGTATTCAGAACTAAATTCCCCTGGAGGCAAAAGAGGCAATTCCAATTCCTCCTTTTTGATTATATCTTCTGAGTTTGCCTCCAAGTATTAAAATTGTAATCACAATCTACACAAAGAATGTCAGTTGTGGGGCATTCGAGGCAGTGGAGGGTGAGTCCTGCAACTCTTCTTTGAGACATATACATTCAGAGAGCGAAAATAACAGTCACCCTGGTGAGTGATTGCACTGTGTTGGAGGAAAGAAACGAAGCATGCATAATTTCTCAAGTCTTGTGTTAAGAAAGAACAGAGCCCTGACAGTCAGGGGGTGAAAGAGACAAGCAGTAAGAGAGAGAAGGCCTTAGAGTGTGTGAGGTCAGGAGAAGCCTGAGAACTCTCTGTAAAGGTGGAGGACTTGACAAAGGTGTAAGCACTAATTTTTCACGGAGCGAAGCTGACTGAGGTGCACACCTGATAAGCAAAGTTATATCATGTCAAACATACGGGGGACCAGAAACTGAGGAAACAAAGGAGGAGGGTGGGAGAGGCAAACCCAGGCCAGACTGATAAAACAGGAAAACAGACAGTAAAAACAGGAAGATTAAACAGTCTCTGAAAACAAAATGGGTTTATGCAGCATGATGAGAAAGTGAAAATTTTCACCTGAACCAGAATATTACGTACAAATCATGGGCTCTGTTTAGTGAAGATGTGCTTTAGTAAAGGTCTCTGTGATCTGTCCTTACTGTGTCCCAGGCATTGACCCTTTTTACTCCAGTGAACAATACCAATCCCGACATCTAAACAGCAAATAGCTAAGGACGAAGAAATCGAAGACAGAAAGGCTGTGGGATATCTGCAGTTTAGTGTAGGGTGTTTATTTTATTTTTTATTAAACTTGTTCCTTAACACTTTTCTACGTGTATAAAGTCTCTCACCCCCATCAACCACTCCCTGCCTGACAAGTCCTCTTCCATATTTATGGGCTTCTGTCTTGTTTTCAGACCCAATGTGTGTATGTCCATCAACAGATGAATGGGAAATAAAAACACAGTGCAAATCCACAATCTAAATTTTAATGAAACAGGACTTGTCTTTGAGCCGTACTGGTGAGAAGGCGGAGGTGTGGGGCGGGGGAGTGTTACTACTGGTCATGTTTTGTCATTTTTGTGTTTGGCCATTATTTTACTTTTGAAAAATAAATTGAGATGGGTTTGAACGTAAGTAGTTGGCATGGAAGAAACAAATGAAAGTCAATGATTTTAAATACCAATTTTCAAGAAAGTGTTAGCAGCTTAAGGAAAATCAGATCCAATGAGAAGAGGACTAACTATCTAATACCAGGGATAAAACTGAATAACACAATAACCACAACTCACTTCGTTAACTACAAAAGTTGTAGAATATTCAATTGGTTCTGATTTTTTTGTTTTGTTTTTCTGATTTTTATTTTTATATTTCAGGCCCCCAAGTTGTTTCTATCATAACTGTCTGGTGCATAAAATTTTGATATCTTTTGCAATTTTGTTCGGTTACTCCAGTGAGATTGTATTAGGACAGGGAGGTAGGATCTATGGCAGTGTCTGTGTGGAAAGGGGAGCACCTCTGAGGATATTTCCACATTATTGTGGGACACAGAGCCTACTTCCAAGTGAAACGTTGATGTGAAACTCATTGTATTTGCAATTTAAAATAAGTTGACATTGGATAACTTCATTACATTCTCCGCCCCCCCCCCAAAAAAAACATGCTTTCTGGTTACAAATCAGTTTATATCAGTCCCTTTGTGTCACTGTGCCAGCCTGCTCAGCTCCTGTACCTGTACAAACCCGTGTGCAGACTATTTTGGATAGACTTGCTTTTTTAACATTGTGACGAGGAAGCTCAGCTATGCCACTTCTTAAATATCTTTCTATTTCTTAACGATGGCAGAGATCAGCCCTATTGCCTTGCACTTGCTAGGCAAGGACTCTACAGTTCAGCGGTGTTCCCAGCTGTAACTTCCTATTTTTATTGATGTTTCGATTGTGGATAAAAAGGATTTGCAAGGGAATAATCGGTTTTCTCTCCTCCGTAAAACTGAAGTGTTGCACACAACATTTTCCATCTCAGTGACTTCTTTGGAAAAATAAATTATTGCACATGGATATCTTGAAGGTCAGCCTTCTCTCTGCTTGTCTGTCAGAACAGTGGTCCAGGTTCTGACACATGTGGGCTGTAGTTCCAAAAGAGAGCGGAAGGCACCTATTAAGAGGCTCTGTCCCCAGGAAGGTAAGAGAAGGGGGAAAGAAAAAAATCAATCTCTATCAGTGTAATGTAAAAGTGTGTGCATCTGCTTGGGGAAGATAAGCGTGGCCTGGTTTGATTAACTAAAGGATAAATTGACACTTGGGAGGCCATGAAAGTGTGTACGCTGTGAGTTTGAGACAAGTTTGGCTTTATTAGCATAATCTAAGTCACTCCGGACTACCATGTGAGTCTCTGTCTGTCTCTCTGTCTCTGTCTCTTACCCCATGTGTTGTAACAAACACACTATTAAACAGTTACTGCTTTGAAATACTGTATAGAAAAGAATCATGATTCATCAAGATATCTACAATGGTTTCTTACTCCTTTGGGTCTGAAACAAATGTAAATCAAATCAATCATTAACCCAAATTCCTAGAAAATCTCTCTGCTACTCTTCCCAAAGCATGTGACTCCTTGGAGATTTATAGAAACTGGTGACTTCAGATTTAAGCCCCTTGCTCTAATCATCTCTTGAATCTCTTCTAGTTCAGAACTGGAAGCTGGATTGTTTTCCAACATTTCTAAGAGACAGACAAAATAAATCTTTTTAATTTAATTTGAAACGCAATACTCTCTCCACTGTAAACTTGTCTACATGCAATATCTGTGTGGGTCATGAATAGGTGTGTTAGAATTAGCTGTCATTAAATGCTGTCGGCGATTGCTGGGCCACCTTGGGTATTTTCATTTTTACCCAGTGGGTTACACTCCCATCCATTTCTTAATTCTATTCTTGACAACACTTTAATTGGCTTAAAATAGCCATTTCATGTTATGTAGTCATCCTTAAGTCCTTCATTTCATACTCATACTTTCAAAATTCTAAGTTGCTAGCAATTCCTTTCCCTGAGCAAAGAAAAGCCCTTCCTAGGATGAACTGAAAGGAAGAGAATTAACATACAGGTCTGGGTGCGAGCTCAGTGGAAAAGAGATGCCCAGACATGTGTGAGTCCCTATGTTCCCATCCAGCTCTCTCTCTCTCTCTCTCTCTCTCTCTCTCTCTCTCTCTCTCTCTCTCTCTCTCTCTCTCTCTCTGTGTGTGTGTGTGTGTGTGTGTGTCTGTGTGTATGTGTGTGTGTGTGAGAGAGAGAGACCCCAATTCACACTGCACCATATTCCAGTGACATTTAATTGGTCATTTAATAAACAAAGCACGCATAACTATTACTAGATGTCATAATTGGTTGGCAGATTTATTTTAAATTAACATTCCTGTCAATTTGAATCGCACATAGCAGACCCAGCAACCTTCCTGGAGAAGTAGCACCATGACCATATCCTCAAGCTTCAAGTCTCAGCACACTGTGACTCAGAAGATGTTTTGTAAGCGAAACAATGGAGAACATTTTCTTTTCCAAACAAATCGCTCCCAAACCTGACCTTCATCCTCCTTTCTATCTACCTGATTTCTGTTTTTTTAATCTAATTCAGTTAAGGAGCTAGATGCCATAATAATAGAAGGAGCAGGGCTCAGAATCTTAAAAGTCCGTGTAGCATTAAGGAGAGTGGATGTCTGTCCTTAAAGGAGCACCTAAAATCACAGCATACAAATGCCCATTTCACTCTTATACCTCCTTATAATTTATTTTCTAGAACAGCACTTCAAATAAATATTTTGCATTTGTATTTGACAGATCTCATTCCAGGGGACATTGCCAGCTGAACGGCAGTCACAAGTGTCGGATTCCAGTGTTTAGTTGTTAGAATGTCCGGAGAGTTTGCATTGATGACCGAGTCACTAAAGACCCTTGCTCCAGTCCCCAGAGCCCTGGGCTCTGGGTGTAAACATCGGCTGGTATTGACTAAAATTCACCTCAACGTCCTCTATCTCTTCATCCAACTGCTCGTGTTATTTTGAGTCCAGACAGGTTTCACCCCCGCTCCTCCACAGTGCCTGTTTAGACAGCGGTAGAGATAAACAATTAAACCCCAGGCAACAAATGTTTTTACTTCCCTGTAAAACCGGCGGTGTTTCCCCATTACCTGACTTGGATGCTGAGAAACGAGTGGACACATGCTCTGCAATTGTGATAGAGACGGTCAGCTACAGCACGGCCGCTGAAGCATTATTTACTTCTTTTGCGGTGAGTGTTAAAGTTGTTGACACATTCTGGTTCCTTTAAGTGCTTAAACCCGGATTTCCAATTCAGTGTTTGAGGACTAGGGAGAAGGTTCAGTCCTTAAAAGTGTCCTGGTCCTGAGATCAATTCCCAGAACTTAGGAGAAAACCTGGACATAGGTACAGGCGGCTTGTATTAATGACACCAGTGCTGGGTAGACAGGTGGATCCCTAAGACTCTCCAGTCAGCTGGTTATTTTAGTGAGCGCCAGGCCAGTGAATGACCCTGGCTTTCAAAACATGATAAAGGGCCCTCGAAGAATGACACCTCAGGCTAACCCTTGACCTCCACACATGCATGCAAATGGAGGCGCATGTATCCCTGACACATTCATACATAAAACACAGAATTTAAAAGCCACCTTTGTCAAATGCAGGAATCCCTATTTTTCCTCGTAACTGTATTAGAGAAAGTCACACCGGAAAAAGGTAAGCTTGGCACAGGCTGAATGAAAGACTAGCAAAAAGACCAATAGACATCGTTATAGCTGAATTAGTTACAGGTCTGCGGCCTCAGCTTCGAAGTCTCTAGAAGATCCACACTGAGACTACTTGAGAAAGCCTCTCTGGAGGGCAGCCAGACCTGGGACTGTTGACACCCTGCTGGCGACACACCACGGATTTTACTTACTTGTTTGCTTATTAGCCGTTGTGACTCACTCAGATCAGAACAATGACTTTTTGTTTTGTTTTGTTTTTTTTGTTTCATCACATGGCGAAAGAGCAGCATTGGCATTTTTTTTAAATGGAACTCAGTGCCAGAGCCCTGAGGGAAAGCCAGACAATACCCTCTGCCACCAGGGGGCGCTCTCACCCAATTGTTTTTCAGGGCTTGTCATCAATTTGTTTGAAGCCATCCTGAGACTCAAAGGATTTTTCTGAAGAACTCGAGTTGATTTGTCTCTCTCTCTCTCTGTTTATGTGTGTGACTGGGTACGGGGTGAACCTTAGACTATTTTTAACATGCCGAGGGACTAAGGAGAAAGTAGCAAAATCTGAGTAGGAATGACATTGTCAACAAAAGTCTTCTGGGAGTTGTTGACTTACAAAGCTTCCTGAACTGTCAAAATCAAGTACAAGGCAGACAAAGGGACAAGGGTGCATGAGTCCTGGAGCCTTTCCATAGCTGGGGCTCTCTGGACAGCTCTTGTCTCTCCCGAAGCTTTATTTTCAATCTATTTTATCGCTGGTAGCTTAAAATTTTTCCAACTCAAGCCTTGCACCACTGCCAAAAACCATTTTTACAGTTTCAATTTCGTTTTATTCGCGGTTGTTCATATAAACTAAAAGAGAAGTGAAGAGTGCTTTCTAAACAGCAAATACATGTTTTGATTTTCCAAACTCTCACGGCTTAGATCATAGGTGGATCCACAGTCATCTGCATCAGGCTGGAGTCAATATGTGAAGTCTTCCCTTGGTTTCCCTTTCCTGAAGTCACAGCATGAAGAGCCTGGGAGAGAGCTTGTTGGTTTCAGTGGGGGTGTAGGTGAGGCAGTTTATGAGTCCTCTACCTATCTTATTTGCCTCATCCATGAATACAAAGGTTCTTCCATGAAGAGGCATGATTAATAAACAGCTGATAAAGAGTGGGTGAGGCTGGAACCAAAAGAGAATGAAATTAATGAGACCTGTCTTCAAGACAAAATGTTCTCCATGGTAGGGAATAATTTAGGACTGTTGTGCCTTCATGGACGGGGATGTTTCCTCACATTCTAACTCAGTTTTAGGGAACAGAAGTACCCAAGGGAGGTAAAGGAATTAAAATGGAGGAGAAAATGAAGGGTCAGGCTTAATGTTTCTCACTGTCATGCTTGTTCCAAGAGTGGTCATGGTGTCCTCTCCAAAGAACCTCTCGTGGGGACCCTTGGAGAACATAAAGAAAATACTAGGAAAATAATGAGGAAGAGAAGAATCCTAGATATCTTGGAGCATCCTTTTGTCTCATCTGGACTATAGCTAGTAGCTGATAAAATAGCAGTCACTGTTTGGGGAATGTTACAGAAATTCACAAGTACAAAAGGAAAGGAGAGATGATCTTCTCTAAACCCAAGTTATTTGACACAGGACTTCAAGAGGTTCTGTGAAAGGAGAGAATGGAAATTTGGAGAATAAACAAAGGGGAATTGAACAGCATCAAAAAAGACAAGAATCCAGTTGTATTTCCTGGCAGTATTGTTTGCACACTGAAAGCACCAAGGGCAACCTGTTTGGAATTGATTCACTTGTGCATGTGTCACCTTTGTTTTTTTTAACCTCTAAATCTTAGCAGGACAAGGGCAGAAGTATATGTTGAGGACCAAAGGGGAGAAAATTAGGTGTTGTTTAAATAGGAGACCAAAGAAACATAGTAGGTAGGGGAGATTACAAAACAATGTAAGGGGTAAAGGTAGTGCTGACTTAAAAGAACTTTCTGTTGTGTATTAAACTCTATAGCTATCCCTGATCATCTGGGTAATAAAATCTGATGCTAACTTAGGAGCTTTGCAGATGAGGTGTTACTGGCAAGCCGTGTTTTCTCGGGCTGATTGCACCAGCCCTCAAGTCGATTTGCTTTGCTACAAAGGACCTGCTTTCGGTCTGACTCCCTGGATGTATTAGCAGGGAAACAGGGTCTCAGTTCTAGCTCCAGAAATGTATCTTCCAATAGGAGGGCTAATCTTGGAAGGAGACACAGAGCTCTGGTGAGCACTAGCTAGCTGGCTTCCTTTAACCTGAGTTGGGAGCCCAACTACACCACACACCTCCCATCAGGGTGCTGCATTCCACGGCATAGAGGTCACTGTAGGACATTGGTGGAAACTTTGTTTTCATAATAGAAAGAAAATCTAGTGTTATTACATAAACTGAAGAGCAAGGCAGAAGGAAGAGAATGAGTACAGGTGAGAGAGCAGCTGCTTCCTCCACAAAGGAGCTCACAATTTCTCTTTTGATTCCTTTTATGCAAATAGTTCAAGTCCACAGGTCTTCTGACCCCCAAATCATTGCTATGAGCCTCTGGCAAAGTGTTGTGTGAGGATGAGCTACAACCCCACAGTGGGGAGGAGTTACCCATAAGTTTACATTTTGAAAATTTTTTCCTTTATTAAATTCTCCCTTGGTTAGACATTCCAATTTAGATAGGAACCCTGAGTTCTTGTGGAATTCCACCACTGCACTTTCCTAAAATTATATGTTCTGGCTTCCAAATGTTGGAGCTGTGGAGGAAAAACTGTTGGCAGACTGGAAATTCCCTTTAGTATGTATGTGTTTGTGTTTCCCAAACAGCTCTCCTTTCAATTAGCTTTGCATGCAGTCATAGGAAGAGCTGCAAGTGTATCGGATGTCTGCGGATTAACAAATCATTTTCTCCCACTTCTGGTTTGTCTTTGGAAAACAGAGAAGACATTTTTTAGGGTAATAACTACACTGTACCTTCCAAAGAAAACTCAACAATCTGTGCCCCACCTCTATGAAGTAAATAAATATTTCCATTATTAGAGAATGGAAACTAGGTAAGGTATTTCTCAGGGAAAAATAAAATCAAGCTTTATCGCACATCTTCCTACGGCACTGAGTTGTTTCACAGTCTGCCAAATGCTGCTTGGGCACTTCTGATACTCTCCAGGCTGACAACTAAACAAACCAAGGAAGCCACACACAGTGGTCCCACCCTACTCCCTTTGTACCCCAGACACTGCTTCTTACCCCATGCGATGTTTCCTGGTTTCTAACTGGAACCCAGTTACCATGGAGAAAATTAAAGGAGATCTCTCTGTTTTTCCTTGTCAGTACTCATGCATGCCAGCAGAGAGTCCGAGTACTTCTGTGACTAGTAAGCTCCTAACTTAAAAATTATTCCAAGAAGGGGAAGAAGTGTTACGCCACTGTGTGAGATTCCTGCCTACTGAGTACATTATATTTCTATTTATTTTATGATCTAAAAACACCCGGAAGAGATCAAGTAACACTGCAAATAAATACATGGGAATGGGAGAATTCAACCAAGGAAGTATTCATTTCAAAAAGAAGAAGGCAATTAAGGAACACGTTAACCGTAAGCCATAGTTCAATAATTTTCCCACTTAATATTAATTTGTTATACACTGATCTAAAAAAATCCAAATGTACAAATCAGTTGTATTAATAATTCTTATAGAAAAATAAGACATATCATGATTTTGTTCCACTTTTTTGCTTTTGTTATATATAAGATATATATGCACACACATATATACATATAATTTAATGCTTTTCTAAGTTATTCTGAGCATATTTAAGTCTATAGTAACAGGTATACTTCTTAGTTCCCTACATTTAGCTTAAGTACCTTGGTCTTCATGTCTTATGGATATTTAATTCCCCAAACTCAGAAAATTAGTGGAAAAATCACCACAAAACAAACACAACACAAAGGTAAGAAAACACAGGACTCTTGGGGGTCATCTTTCTAGGGATGGAAGTTGGTAATGGCGGTGATTGGGGTCTTTGGAAGAATTATCAGTTTTGGTAAAATCAAACTTGTCTTGTTGGTTTGTTTAGTTGATGTTCTTTAAAGAAAGGTAAAGAATCACTGAAAGTATAACCTTTCTATATATTCAGAGCTCCTCCTTCTAAATATCAAATAATAAGATCCTTAGAATCCTATGGAAAATTCCACCAAAATTTTACCTATTGTGTGCATATTTTAAAATGAAATTAGTACATTTTATTATTAAAACTTTAGGTAGGCGGTAGGTATAATTTCCCCAAGAGCCTAACTGACTCCCACTGAGCAGCTTCTGGTGTGAAAGGAGAAGAGCATGACTCAACCTGTGGATGAACTGTTCTTTTGCATTTTCTCCTCAGGTTTGGATATGGATGGGAGAAAAGTTCAGTAAACAAGTGGCAGGAAGTTTGGTTTCTCCAGACATGTCTCTGTAACGTGTCCTGAGCCATGAATAAGCTAGAGTCTTAGCTTCTAGCTTCATTCTGTTTCTAAAAAGCATTATAATTATACTTGGTTGAAATTACTGTCAAATGACCTAGTGTTTTTAGAGGGTGGGTAAAGAAAATCTGCACTTTCTGTAGCTCTCTCTGAGCTGAGCACTCTGACTGTGTAATAGTTTTTCAGGCAATGTTTTTCATCTTTGTAGGACTTTATAATGAAGAATCAGCACAGAACTGGTAAATATTCTTCCTAAAATCACCGATATGTTCCTCCTGGAAATATGTAGCAATAACCTGCTTTGATATGTAATAGGGACCTTTACTCTTCTGAGTGCCCCTCATAATAGTCCCATGGTTTGGGAGACACTAGAAGAAGTATGCCCATGCTCTAGGATTTAGCCATTTAAAGGAAGTGTCCTGTCAATAAAACATCATCTCTTTCTTGTCTTTGGTAGCTACCTGTCTTCTGCTGCTTTATTCTTCTCTTTACTTTCAAATTATAAGAATGCATATTTTCCCTAAATCTGCCACTCTGTAATATTGGCATGGGTTCCTTCAGTTTCTCATTGTAAATAAAGATTAGGTGCACATCTAACTGTGATCTTATCCCTGACATTGCTTATTTCTGTAATTCTCGATCTGTTTTAGAGTTATTGAGCCAGTAAAATTGCCTAAATATGATTTAGAATCTTACTTAGTTATGATTTTTAAAAACACTATAATAATTTAATCTTTCTGTTAGAGTGATACAAATTTACTGAAAATGAATATGAAACCTATATGGTTTTATGGGATTTCTCATGTAAAAAACTAAGATATTAATATTGTATAGAACATTTTGGTTGATAGTTATTTCTTTTACAAAGACCTCTGGCTTACATTGAAAACTGTTTCAAATTCTGACTCAGTCTTGCCAGAGTTTGCTAACTACAGATAAAGGTGCCATTGAGGAGAAGCCCAACATTATGTCAACTCTCCCCTCCAGCAATTTCAAAAGCCCACGTTTAGCAAGTTTAGGACTTGGTTCAAGATTACTGTTCCATAGACATTGGCTCATTTAATAACCTTGTATTTACATGTCAGTGTGCCCAAGCCTGTGGTTTTACTGTCTTAACAAGTAAAAAAAAAATCTCAACTTAGTGTTTATACATTAAAAGAAAGGCATGCAGGTGACCAGGCAAAAGGTACAATGTGGAATGTTAACCGGAAAGTGTGACAGGCAGTGGGAGGACATCTACTTGATGAGCAAACTATAGCCTGTTTGCTACTACCCCAATGGGATATAGAAACAAAAAAGTGTGATAATAACATTACTGGAATTATCTGGTATATCAAGAAAAAAAAGGAAGAAAAGAACAAATGAAGGAATAAATAAATAAACTAAAGAGGAGTGAAGTAAGAGGAGACAGCAGGTGCCTACTTGGAAAATTTACTTTAAACAGTCTCACCCAATTAGGAATCTACTTTTTCTATAGGAGACTATCTTCCCAGTTCAACATATTCAAAATTACACTCTTCCTTCCTCAACACAGAGGTCTCAGGAATGCCAGGCCTCACCCATGTAGGTAATCCTTCATTTCCAGTCTCACAGGTTCAATCTTAGCTAAATTTGTTCTTTTCCATGTTGTGTGGGTAGGAATTAAGATACCATGTTGGAGACACCAGATCTGAGAAACTCTGTCCCAATAAGGACACTTCTAGTTAAATTCCTCCCTAACCTTCTACCTCTATCACTATGGAACAATAGAAAATGTGGAACCGTGAAGTCCCTTGCAGTGTCACATAGAATTAATGAATGCCCTGCTAGGTTCCGTTCACCTACTTGTCTAAAACATCTTTCTCAATTCATTTCTGAAGTGAACTTGAAAGTTGAAACAATAAACCATAACTTGAGCAAAAGTTGCATCAATTCCTACCCACAAATTTTACCTTCTTCTGCATTTCCTCAGTCTTCATATTTTCTTTCTAAATTCTGGTTGGGGCTGGAGAGATTACTCAGTAACTGAGAGCACTGATTGCTCTTTAAAAGGATCAGAATTCAGTTCCTAGCCCCAGCATGGTAGCTCATAACATTCCATAACTCTAATTCCAGGGGATCCAATGTTTTCTTCAGTCTTTGGGGGGGGGCACCAGACATACAAATGTTGCACAGAAGTACATGCAGGTAAACCACTCATCCACATAAAAATGATTTTTAATTAAAAATAATTTTTAAGTGAAATCCAGTGATTACATATATATATATATATTAAAATCAGTGATAAGCAGCCCTTCCAACTCTGGACTTAAGAGAAAAAGAAATGTATGGCTCATTTTATATTGGATACTATGTAGAAAGTAATAGGGCTCCCATATCAAGGAAAAAGCCAGGGTTCTCTGCAGAGGACAACATTCTATTTTACAGTAGAAAACCTCCATTTTTGCCCCCACAGTTTGATATTACCTTGCTTTGTTAGACAGAGACAAGATCAGGAAAAAAGGGCAACATTATTGGTCTTGCTTTAATGGGAATTCCATGGGACACAAGGAAAATTAAAAAAAATATAACCTATTTCCATCCGAAGAACGGCAACTACATAAGTTTAATAAGAACTGGCCAATCTGAAACACAAATATTAGTTGACATTTTCCACATTTTTTAATTGCTTTTGCAGTGAGTTCTGCTGCCGACTTGGGATTCTTGCTCCTATGCACAAAGAAATGGAAACTGAACAAATGTGAGTAGTCATTCTCAACAATTCTTCCTTTCTTCCCTCCCAAGAACAACATATGGAACAGTCTGAAAAGTATAAAGAGGACCAGTAGTGGACACAGGAAGAAACAGCAAATAAAAATTGGCTGCTACAGTAAAATGCCAACTGGGTATTTGCGTGTGTACATATAATGCTTTGCTTTTTAATGGATTTTATTGCAATTAAATATCTTGTAAAACTTCTGATCATATTGTTTGTTGGAGACCACAAAATAATCTCTGTCTATTTGCTGCAACGCCTGGAGTCTCCAGGAAATTGGCACAATTTTATTCCCATATCTCAGAGTCCAATGATCATCTGCTAGTTGCTGAGAGCCAAGGAAGTGTGGCATAAGACCTCGTGTGAGTGCTCCTTCTCATATAGAATCAGTGAATTTATATGTTTATTAAGGAAAAGGAATTTTATATTCTCATTAGAAGATAAGAGGAAGCTAGCATTTTGAAGAGATTGGGAGTAAAAATTTTCATAAGTATTTTTTATATAACATGATATTTTCCACATGAATTAAACACATTTTTCTCAGAGTGCTTACTTTTTACTTAATTGTACAAATAAATGTGTTAAGGGTCATTAAATGTGGCATTTGCCTATGGGACTGACTTTAAATAACTTTGTTATATAACACAAAATATAAAATACATGAAGTAATACAATTAATAATTGAATATAACCCAACATTTTTCTCTCCAATAACAATGTTAATTCCATTCATAGGTACAATTCTGAAACTAATTGAATCAGCAGACTGAAGTAGGCGTGAAAGGGATAGCAAAATGAGGTCTTTCTTTAAGAATAGCATGAGAGAAATCTCAGAAACAACACAATGGAAAACCAAAAGTGGATGGGAGTGCACCAAACAGAGCACTGGAGGTCACTTTGACCTGAGACAAAAGGGTTCATCCTGTAAATCTGTAACCAAGGTCAGAAGTGAGTCAGAGAGAGAGA
>JAQHUG010000020.1:9052496-9067593 GCA_028555095.1 Dicrostonyx torquatus | reverse complement strand
ATTTTTACCTTCCTCTATCTATCTATATCTATATATATTTTCATATACATATGGAAATATAAATTTGGGTTAGAGAATCTAGGGTACCTCTTACTTGTCATATACATATTTTATATTCCATTTTATGCTTCTATGAAGTTTATATGTGTTCACATATGTTAGTCTCTGCATCTCTCTATATATCTATCAATCATCTATTTATATATCATCTATAGCTTTTTAGCTTTTTATTTGGCTTTTTTCTTCTGTAGGATTGCTTTTGTCCTATTCTATTTTTTATTTTCTCTATTTTTATTTTATTTTTATTATCATTTTATTTAAATGTCTGTTTGTATTCTAGTAAGAGAGAATAAAAGGCCATGGATTTGAGTGGGCTGAAAGGAGGAAGAAACTGTGAGGAATTGGAAAAGGGGAAACTGTGAACAGAATATATTCTATGGAAACTATATTTTCTATAATATTAATTAAAAATAAATAACTTGTTTCTATGACTACTTCATGGTATTCTCTCCAAATTCTCTCTGCGTTTCCTGTGGTGATTATACTACAGATAAGATTCATAGATTGCCTTACCTTTCTGCTTTTTCTTCCTTATTTTTTACTGTTGCTAAAAAAAATGGACCTTGTGTGTTATACACATAAAATAATTGAATCTTAAATTGAACCACATTCTATTTTGATTTGAATCATTAACTGAGGTTTTAATTTGAACATTTTCCAATTCAATTTAAAGATAAAAAATAAGTTGCCTATTGTCTCATTGATAACTTTCAGTAAGCCTTCAATGGTTGCAACTATTTTATACAGGGTCAAGTTTGGAACCACCTTCTATGACAATGACCTCATTTTCAGGAGTCAGTCAGAAATTATGCTTTGTGTTATGAAGAAATAACTTATAAAGTGTATTATAGAAGAATTGGTTCTTTATTGTCTATTTGCTTTCAAATTCTCAATGACCACAAAGCCTTTTGGAGAATTTTGAGTGCTTATCAATTTCAGCTTCATAATTCAGTTTACTTTTACAGGTAAACTTGAGAAAAAAATTAAGGGCAAATGAAATTGTTGCAGGCATTGAATGTTAGTTTGGTCCTCTACATAGAAAATGAATTATAAACAGTTGGTTTATAGAAAAGGAATTGAGTGAACATTTAGTTAAAGAATCAGAACAAAAGTACCTTAGGTATGTGTAACATATCCAATTCACAAGTACACCACACTCAAATATCAAGCATTTTCTTATTTATCTGATACCAGAGCAGGGAAGAATCTGACCCTCATAGATTCTGTTCTTT
Organism: Dicrostonyx torquatus; assembly: GCA_028555095.1. Classification (NCBI taxonomy): domain Eukaryota; kingdom Metazoa; phylum Chordata; class Mammalia; order Rodentia; family Cricetidae; genus Dicrostonyx; species Dicrostonyx torquatus. Next base: position 9,066,301 of record JAQHUG010000020.1, on the reverse strand, counting down.
TATGCATCTCTTTGAAGTTCTAAGAAAGCAATTCTCTTGTTTTCCTTACAGATCTCTTACTTCATGTTCAAAGATTTTCCTAACTACGTTTCAAGAGAGAACAAATGCATTAACTATAAAAGTGATAAAATTCAAAACTCAACACTCATTTATTTTCTCAAATTCTGATTTTTGGTTCTAGGGTTCTTTTTGGTCATAGACATTTGGAACTATAAAGAAAAATGGGTTTGGGTGTTCTTTTGCTAACAGATAACTAGACTTTTAAATCTTCTGCAGCCACTATTTTATTGAGATCTGATGTGGGAGCCCCCTTTGTGTGCTGTGATTGCCATTAATGAATGAAGAAACTGCTTTGGACCTATAGCAAGGCAAAGCTTAGGTAGGCAGGGAATGAAGAAAACATGGTTATAACGACACATTTCCAGACCCAAAGTCTATACATCTCAATAAGAATTTTATAATAACTCTATCCATGTATGATTTTTTATTCACACATTTTATACAATAAAATTTATAAAAAAATTAAAATTATTAAAATCTTATTTCAAGAAAACAATCAAGGCTAATTTCTAAAGTTAATTTTATATAAGCTGAAAATTGAAAGATGGCCATTCATCCTACTCTGTAGATTTCGTGAGTGAGTAGATAAAGGCTTCCTTGCCCACAATAAGGAAGCTGCAGCCCAGAACTTGGCTTGTTCATATGTGAAGCTGCATTTACAGTGGAAATTCAAAGTCAGAAAATTCTTTGGGTGAGAACTAAGCTGAGGAAAGAGTAGCACTGAGGAAAGCCTTAGAACCTTTATCTTCAAGTCAAAGCAGTCAACATAAGAGGGCAGTCCATGAAAAGAAAACGATGGAAAGCAGAGAACTAAACATGACTAATGCACATACAGACAGAGCAAGAAGTGTCATAACAGTGATCCTTACCTACACTGAACTTGGTCAGCACACAGATTCCAAGTGAGAGCTAGCCAATTTATTCTTATTCCTTGTACACAAGGATATTATTTGATCAAACCTATCTGAAAGTGTTTTGTTCTAGAAACTCAGTTTCTTATTTTCTTTAGGTGAGATCTAGGCAACTCAATTTATAAGCCTATGTAATGTCATTTATGTCACTAGGTCTGGCTTGGAAACAGACCTGATTCCCTGTGGAAGGCCTTTGTCTCAATGTGTTGGCATTTTGTTGAGTATAAAACTTCTCAGGAATCCACAAACTTATTTTAAAAGGGAGGATGTCCTGAGGATTTAGTGTTGAAGTACACATCCTAAGTAAGCTATTTATACATTGGTTATGTCACTGTCAACACTTTAGATATTTTTGTAAGTTAATTTTGAATTTATTTTAATGTTAAGAACTATTTTGAGTTCTCCATTCTCTGGGGGGAAAATGCACAAACATGGAATATTTGAAGGACAGTCTTTAGCAAGGCTGAGACGATCCTCCAAATTCCTGATGAGTTGGGTATTTTAAGTTAACAGCTTTCTTCATTTATGTGAAAGGGTGAGAGAGAACACATCACCAGTTCCCACTACAACCCTTCCCCACTCCCTTTTCTAGAAGAGATGTGCGAAGTCTTTTAAGCTCAAGCTGTGCCCTGTCCTAAGATACTATGAAGCATCTGAAGCACAGCACATATCTTCCAGGTCGTGTTCTGCCCTTAGTAGCTCCATTCATACGGCAACTGTGTGTCCATTTGGAGTGTGAAGGCTGAGGCAGAATGACGCTGAATCCTGTTTGTACAAATGAACAGCAACCATTTATTTATCTATCAATCACAAACTGTGACACAGACAGGCAACCTATACATAAAGAACTTATCATCTTTTAACTTAACCAAACTAGATAAAAAGCACACGGATGCATCGGTACAGCAAATCCATATAAGAAAACTGAAGGTTCTGAACGTAAACACATCACACCCACAAATGAAGCTGCCCTCTCATCTGAATCATATAAAAGAGATATCTGACAATGGGCACGGCTGCGCCCACTGGCCACGTGATGATGAGTACATGGTTTTGATAGCCTAAACACATCTGAATGGATCTCGAGGGCTTCAGTTCAGTCCCATTTCTCTCCTATACACCATCTCACAACTCTAATTGCCAGAGCTCTGGGTCATTTATTAGCTCTGCAGTCCAGCAGCTAGATACCTGGACTAAATTGGTCTCTTAGCTGGTCAAGTGAAGTCTGTCTCCCTTTCTCTCCTTCTCTCTCTTTTCCATTTGTAAGAATCGTTTCTCCTTGTTCCCAGCCAGGTTCCTTTGGACCTTTTGACTGCTTCAGTCCTCTCTAGCCACACTGAAAATTTATGGTATTGTGGGGATTGTAACGTCCCATCTGGACATTCTTAATATGAATAATAATGATAGGGTAGAGCAGAACCTAGTGCAGGAGGCTTGTAATCCCTGCTGCTCAGAAGGTAGAATTAGTAGGATTGCATGTTCCAGATGTATGTTGACTAAAGGCAACTCAAGAATAGCCCAGACAACTTAGCATGACTTGTCTCAAAGCAAATATAAACCAAGGGACAAGGATGTAACTCAGTTGTAGAACACTTGTCTAGCATGTACAAGGCCTTGGATTGAATCCTCAAATTCTAAGGAGAGATAACAAAGAGAGACAGAGACAAAGACAGAGAAAGACAGAGGAAGAGACACACAGAGAAACAGAGAGACAGAGAGAAGGAGGAAAGGAGAGAGAGAGCAAGGGAAGGAAGGAGGAAGGAAGGGAATGATAAAAAAAAAAAAAAACAACAGTCACCTGGCTAAGGTAACAGTCACTTGACATTATCAAATATATCCAGTAATTACCATCAAGAATCTATTGTATGTTTTGAAATTGTTATTTGATGAACTATGACACTATGGAAAAACACAGACTCTTCTGCCTATGTGAATGTCAGAGCTCACTGACGACATGCCTGCTCTCAGGAAACCACTTACCACAGTAATTACAAATAGATGGGTAACAAATTGCACAATTTTGCATCTGCCACATTAAAACAAAAGTATAAAATCAAACCAAAAAGTGGAATAAGGAGCATGAAGTGTACAAATAAATAGTGTTCATGCAAGGAAGTCCGTCTTTGAAATGAGAGTCTATAGATCAAATTTGTGTATTACCAGGGAAGCTGATCTGAAAATAAATATGTTGGGAAAGAAACATGTTAGATTTGATTTGATAATTCTGGAAAAAAGTCAAAAATGTTATAAGAAAGCATTGGAGAAATACTTAGAAAATTATACAAATTTAAACAAACAACTTAAATCTGAACTGGCACTGTACATTTCAAGAAAATCAAGTGAAATGAGAGATATTTCCCATCTGGACTGATGGCTGTGTAACACACAATTCAGCATGTAGCCAGCCCCAAAGCAGACCTGGTACTGCTTAAAGAAAATTACCTTATAACTGGGAACATGAAAACCCCTTCATTTCATACTGCCCTGTAGCTGAAAATATTTTTTATTTTCACAACTTTTCATATTATGTAAATTAACTTGAAGAAATTCATTAAGATATGCAGGCTTGTATAAAAATCATAGGAACTGAGGACCACAGTGAGATGGCTCAATGGGTAAGAGAAGTTTTAGTCATTGACCTAAATGTGGTTCCAAATCATCACATGGTAGATAGTAGGAATTAACTCACAGAAGTGGTCTTCTGACTTCCACATATACCCTATGGCCTCTATGTACTGGCATGTACACATATGCACACACTCACACACACATTAAGAAATATATGTCAAAAATAATAAGGATTAAATAGTATGCTTTTTTTTATATGACATCACTAGACTAGCAAGATGCTTCTCTTTAAACCAGTTTCCAATGATCTAACAGTCCGATGGTATCGAGTCTTTAAGGACCATGTGATGGGGCAGGGCATGATGCTTCCTTTGTTAGTAGCTACTCTTCAAACTGTATTCAAATGTGAATACAGTTTCTAAAGATTCTATTCAAATCTACAAATTCTGTTAAAAATAATAAATAAATGGAATGAATGCACCTTGCCTGCTCTGTTTACATGTGAACCTGAAGGATGACTTCACCTTGGTGCTTGACTGGGCGAGTGGTCCTCAGAACCCTTCATTTCTTATTTTTGGTGTGAGTAAAAGCCTGGTCCTTCTTGAAAACACATGGAGTGCAATCACTAATACATATTTAGAATAAAGAACCCTTTCTATCTACGTCCTGGTTTATCACATTATAATACCTTCTGGAGTTTCCTTAGAGACACCTAACCTTGAACTTATTGCTAGTCCTTCTGAAACAGGACAGTTAATTGCTAAGTAAGGTGACAAAATTCTTTAACCATGAGCAGAATACAATTTCAGTTTTCTGTGTCTCACCCTTGTGTCTACAGAAATAGTGATATCCCACCTCAGATACAACACGTGTTCAATGGTGTTGTTAATGATGAGGTCCTGAATTGGTTTCAGATGGGTGTTCAGGATGTGAAATTTCTATCCTGTAGTCTTGTACTTTTCTTGTCAAGAATCTTACTTTTGCTCCATGGTGTAGAATGGTATCTTATTGAAAAAAGTCATTAGAGCCTCCTGAAATATCCAAATAGACCATACACTGCCACAATTATGTGACTGCTTTCTACCCTGCACTGATTAGTCTCTGGATTTCAATTTTCCTTCTTCATACACCTCACACTTCTGTGCATGAACCTTTGCAGGATCCCACTGTTCCCTTCATGGCCAGGAAAGCATCACCAACTCTTCCACTATTTGTTACTGATAGAGGACGCTAAGCCCAATCTCTTTTCTTCTATCTTCTATTTCCTCTAATGGTTTCTGTAGAAGCTCTCATCTTATGTTGTGTATTATATCACATACTGATTTGGAGAGACATATTTATTTTCAATTTTTTTATCATTCATAATCTATACTTGCCAAATGTAGGCCTCTAAAATGTGTTTGTGATATCAGATGACCAAAGCACATGACTTGGGCACCCAATGAGTTTCTATTAGTTTTAATCTGTGTCACTTAAAATAAAGCTATATATGTTAGCTCAACTAAATTGAGTTTCATGCATGCTTACTGTGAGGAATTCACCACAATTTTCTTCCTATATTAAACATAAATATCAAGAGTTTTAAACAAAGATCAACATACGGGTCTTTCAAATCCATCTACCAAATGATCACTACAAGTGCCTAATTGACTTTTGGGAAACTGAAAACAGAAGCCAGAAATCTGAGGATGCAGTTCTGGAGCTAACATCCTTCACTTGGCCTGGGGTTTCTCCACATGATCTGACATCACCAGCTTGCCTACTCCAAGTGCAAATTAATTTAGATTACAATTGACATTTAGGTTTGGAGAGGGAGAGAAGAAATCAATGGTATGTGAACACTGAAACCATAAACAGTAACAAGTGGAAATCCCAAGCCTCAAATGCTTTTGAAGCATGTTGTAAAATCCTGCAGGAACATATGCGAGTAGAACAGACAAAGTAATCATGTGGAGTTAGTATGTGGGTCTAAATCCACAGGGACCACTACAATTTTTTTTCGTTATTTTTGTTTTAATTTTTGAATGTAATTTCTGGCTTGGAAGCTATGAATCTATTAAGTGACGTGGGGAAAACATGCCTCTTTTATTAGGCTTAATAGTAAGAGAAAGCATAATGCCCTTGGACCTCTCCCCTCTTTTTTTTTTTCAAATGAATTCATCTCGCTCACTAAAATTAAGGGCCCAGAAATCACTTTTAGCTTAAAATTGCATTTTTCCCTTAAGATCGGGACACCAATTTGATGAATGTTCTCAAGTTAATCACCCATACAGGACTTCTTGAATACCGCTCTGACATTGAGTGGTGTCTCTGTAACTTAATGTTATAAAACCTGGAAGGCATATTTATAGCCCAGTCCAGATGGACCAAAACAAAGTACAATTATTCCTTCAAAATCCGACCTTTGCATACAGATTAAAAAGGACTGCTTCCAAGACTCGAATAGAGAAATGAACTCAGTCCTCCAATTGCAATGCATTCATTACAGCCCTATTGGACTCGGTGGTGGACAGTGCTAATTAGTGGCATATCTATGTTAAAAGTTGTACCCAGAGCCTGCTTTGCCAAGAGGCAGCGGGAAGGACTGTTATGAAGCTAATTACAGCTATCAGAGATGGTGCTATTTTAAACAGGCTGTGAATTAAGTGCCTTCGTAGATGCACAGGAGAACCATCTCCTAGCCGAACATTTCCAGCAGAGACAGGAATACGTGTGTGGCCATTTCTAGACAGATACCATTCTGTTCTGTTTTTCTAAAGGAATTAAAGGAGATGTTTCCATTTCGATTTTCAGTAGGAGAGTAGCATAGAGTAAAATTGATATGATTTATTTTCTTCTTTTCAAAGTTTCAAAATGAGCAATGGTGCACACATAATATTGTAGATTACTCCAAGAACTCATTTGCTCTTATTTTACATATTTAAATGTTATATATTTTTCTTTACAATAACGTCACTATTGCATGCCTTATATTTACCTATTTAAAGATTATATATTGTGTTCTTTCCAACACCTTGACTGTTTCTATCAGCTATGAACTCTTTATAAATGGCAGAGACAGTAACTCAGTCTCCTCGTCAGAGAGACAATATCCCTACATTTGTGAAGGAGGAACTAAGGTTTACATAGATTAAAATATCACCTCAACTGGAAGGGAGGAATAACTCAGAATGTGAAAAACTGTTTGATTCCCAGAAGATATGCAAAAATAATTGACTTTCTACACACACATGTGCTTGTAATCTCAGCCTTGAAAAGCAGAGACAAGAGAACCTTTGGAGTTTGCTGACCAGACAGTCCAACCTAAAGAAAACTCGAGCTTCTACAGAGCAATCTCACCTCAAAATCAAAAGTGCACAACTCCTAACGAATGTCACTAGAGTTGACATTTGACCTTCACATGGATATACACACATATGCACATGTACCCCACGCGAAAGTGTGTACACATATATACAGACACATGCATATCCTAATGAATACACACAAAATAAATAAATAAAACATTGTCACTATTTTACATTCATTCACAGAATCTCTGAGACATAAGCTCATATTTATTTAATTTCAGAATATTTACTGAGTAAAACATTTTCACCAAAAGCATCAAAGGAATAGACAGCACATTCACTTTAGGAGCACATTAAGTATCCGTCAAGCATGTCAGAAGATCTGGTTTGAAGTTGGGAGACACTTTGTGAATCTCAGTTTGTGGGAGTGCAAATGTGAAATATCTGTGTCTTCCAGTGACAATTTGTCCATCCTCTACATAAAATCACACTTCGTGCTACAGTGTTAAGTGAGCAAGAAGATGAAGAATGTATTCAGGAAGAAATTTAAAGAACTATTAGGTAGCATGAAGGATTACGCAGTGCAGAAGGTAGACAATTTGAAGAGTGTCTCCTTACTGTCCAAGTCCACTCGATGCTTTTCAATGGATGGTTTTGTTTTATCTCGTTAAAAATATTCTATGAGGGTACAGGACTGTGGTTCCTCCATAGGGAATGCCCCATTCTGGCAATGGTATGAGCAACAGGTATAGGCAAAAGCCAAGGAAAAAGCAGTGGAGAGGAACTGGAGGGTCGTCCTCTGTAGGTCCTGCCTGTTCTTGTATCAATCTAGTTGATGGGCTTGCTAAGCACAGTGAGGGTTCTAGTATATTCCACAAATAACTTTTTGAATATCTGCTATGTAGATCTTCAAGAAATCCTCTTCCCCTTTTATTTTATCCTACTTACTCTTTGCCTTATTTATTTATTTATTCATTCATTCATTTTGTGTGTGTTTAAGGGAATTATTATTTCCTTATATTATATACATTCTGAAATATGAACTGAGATTTAGGCTAGAAAATAGCAAGAGCATTCAGTCACTGTACAGCTTGATGATCTTTTCAAGGAATTCGTGACATCCAAAGAAATGTACAACATGGTCACATGGCCATGTTTGAGCTGAATTCAAAAGCAGAAAATTTTATTCATTTAAGATATCTGATGTAGTCTTACCCTTGCACATTGAGCATGGCAAACACAGCTCACATATGCAACCCTTACAATGGCACCTCTCAAGTTTAGTACACATTTAAGTTACCAGATGTTATATCAAAATATAGACCTTCAGTTGATAAGCCAGCATTAGGGCCTTAGGTTCTGTAATAATCATTTTCTAGTTGTCTTAAAGAGCATTGAGAAGTAAGGGATTAGAAAAACCTGTGCATTATACTTCTTAAATGTTGTAAGAGGTGCAGGTGCAGCAGGCTGTGGCTCCTGGCCACACTTCCGCATGGCTATACCCAGAATACACAAATTACACACAAACTGGATTCATTTAAATTTTGCCTGGCCCATTATCACTAGCCTTTTCTTGGCTAGCTCTCACATCTAAAATTAACCCATTATAAAAGTCTGTGTGTCACCACAAGGTGGTGATATTACCAGGGATCATTCAGCATGTCTGACCCTAGCGGATTCATGGTGGGCTCTCCCACTTCCTTCTCTCCCACCACCTTCCATTCTGTCTACTCCACCCACCAAAGGGCTGTGTCCTATTCTACAGGCCAGGGAGAGTCTTTATTTAACCAATGAAAGCAAAGACATACAGAAAAGACCCTCCTACACCACTTAAATACACTGCAGATATCAGTCTCGGTCTAGAGTCCATGTAATTTTTATGGCATCTATCACCTTTCATAAAAGGTATAAAGATCCTAACTCTGCATTTTTTTTCAAAACAATCATTGCTCATTAAAATACTAAATCTAAAACACCGAGAGTGGAAGTGGTTTGCATACTGTCAGTGAGTAAGCAGTATTTATTCTTAAAACCTGCCTGGAGTGGCCTTGCTATTCAACCTCCTGTTGTGGCTTCCCATTTTTAGAGGCTGCTGTCTGAATCCCAAGGAGGGGAGCTAACTACCCACCTCCCCATTGCAGTGGTGGATGGCCCACAGGGTCAGCTGCCCATCCATCTGCTGCTGCTTTCTCAGATTATCCCCTTCTCTAAAGAAACTTGCTGTGGAGGCTTGTGGATCATTGTACCAGCTTTTGCCCTCATTTGGTGAGTGGGAAACATCCAGAGGCTGTCTTACCCCCTTGTTCATTTTAGCTTTCAATTTTCTTAATCCTTCTCAGGGCCTCCCTCTTTCTGAGATCTGAAAGAGCTTGGCCTCAGTGAGTGTAGCCATTCTGATTAATTCACACTCGCCTCGTTAGCATATGCATGAGTCTCAGGAAGTGTGAAGATTCTGTCCACACTGCAGGGAGCATTGCATCAGCTGCGGCTCTTTTCCCCTGCTGTTCAGAGAGTAGAATGTCCAAGTTCGTGGGTGTGTTTAGCCATTAGTGGATTTTACAATATGGAACAAAAAGGATGAAAACTCAATCGCCAGAATAATTTAAGAGCTCTTCGCACCACTTGAGCTAAATACCCCCATCTTGCGAGGGTAAGCTCTAAGGCAGTTAATTAAAACCTTCACCTTTCACTCCAAGATGGCATTGAATCCTAGATATTTCTTTGCAAAGGAATTAATTCTAAGTGGTAGAGCGTGGGTAGCAGAAATCATATTATTCCCAGGTTTTCCTTTTCTTCTGTTTTGTTCCTCCTCCAGTTAAATAGATTTTTATGCCAAAAGAACTTGTCAGAATAGTGATGTTAACACAAGTTTAGAATGTGCTTGTTAAGTTAGGAGAAACCTAGGGTAATCTGAATTAAGAGGTTTCAGTTTTTCATTCTCAATTTATTTCTAAAGTATGCAGCTACCAACAAACTTACCCAGTAAGAGCTTACTGTTAGAAGGTTTTATTTTTTTATGAGTTTTAAATGTATTCTATATGATCAGTAATCCTAACACAGACTTTTCTGATTGCCACTTCATGCAAACTACGTGAAGTTTGAGCTTACAATAAATCAAAATTCAATCCCAACTCATAAATAACTGGACCCGTCCATTTTTCAACTTCAATCCAATCAATCTCCCCTCTCTGTCGGTTGTGATCCACTTAGTCTGCTACCGTAACCTGCAGTCACTTCTAGAAATTGCCCTCCATACACTTCCTATCTCTGTTTCCCACATCTAGCCTTTTACCAAATGCGTACTTTATTCCTTAGAAAGAGTAAAGCAGCCCTCCAAATTGCAGTATCAGAAAACACTCTTTTCAGAATGTAGGGAACTTTCAGTTTTATTGTTTACTTACTAAAAAAAGGCGCATGTATCTTCATGTATACAAGGGATTTTTATTTGTCATGCAATATATTTTTTATAATGTTTCTCTCCCTTAACTATGGCTCTGTCTTTTTCTACCTCCACGCCCAACCAATGTTATAAAATGAAAGGAGAAAGCAAGCATATTAAAACAAACAGAAGGCCAAAGAGTCAAAAACAAAAATAATAATAAAAAAAAAACAACAACAAACATACAAACACTCAAAAAGCCACACAAAGACCACATGGAGTTTACTTTGTATTGGCCAACTACTGCTAGGCACAACACCTATCCTGCAGTGTGTGTTATCCTCACTGACACACAATTGAAGAAAAATGATTTTCTCTTTTTCTTTGGTATCAATTGCAGAAAGCTGCCCAGTTAGAAGTAGGCTTTTGGTTATAGTGTGTGAAAGTTTGCCCACAGGTATGTATTTGTACCACATACATGTCTGTGCCTGCAGTGGCCAGAACATCAGAACACCTCCTGGAGTTGGAGTTCCAGAATGTCATGAGATGTGATGTGGGTGCTCTGACCAAGCCTGTGTCCTCTGTAAGAGTGCTAAGTGCTCCTTGCTGCAGGGCCATCTCTTCAGCTCCCTGCTTTACATTTTAGCAATCAAATCGATATTTTCATTAGGAGATTATATTAAAATTTGCACCAAGGGATACTAAGAAGTATGTGAAGTTACCAATGCCTTGATGCAGATTTGGAGTTAAACCCACAGGACCTGCATTTATAATCTGTCACACAAAATGCAAAGATTTCCCACTAAAACCTCACGTTGAAAACCCCACTGTCGTATGAGAAGTGCTAGTTAAAAAGAGAACAATAGAGGTATTGTTTAAACCGTGTTGCTTAGACTCTAGCATGCACCAGCAGGTTGAGAAGGCAGTTTGGAAAGTTCTGGCTTAGCAGTTGAGTAGTTGGAAATGAACTTATCAGTGCTGGCTGTGTGGGGTGCCTCGTTTCTGAAAAGCCCCAGAAGGCACCTTCCTACGCTTTTCCCACTGTCATCTTTAAAACAATGCCACTGAGCCACCTTAGATCAGCTCAACAGCCATGTGTGGCTTTGGACCTACATTGTGAAACTAGAGACTTCTCACCCTTAATTACTAGAATTAATATGATTTTTCAAAGCTTCAAGGGAAGCTTATCCTATAATAAATGGGAGACATCTTTTACCATTCACCTGTCAGAGTATACTTTGATGATAAAGTGATAGATAAAAGACACAAAAGAATTTCTGTGTTTCTTTCATTATATTTAACGAAGCAACACTGCGGGAAGACATTTAGAATTACTATTGTTTTATTATTATATTATTAGTATTATTATTACTATTTGTATTCTGGCTAAGTTGTAAAGTACATTCCGGTAGCTTTTCCTCAAAGATTATATTGCAAGGATTCTACTATTATTTTAATTATTATTATTTTTTTAATAATTTCACTCAGTATTACTACACATGCACCATTTATCTTCGTCCCCCATTTTACTTTAACCCCTCCCAGGCCCCCACTTCCTAACAATGTCACCACCTTTTCTTCTACTTTTGATGAACATTATGGAACTTCATTAAGAAATATTTCAAAGACTATTCTGAAGCTCATAAAGATGGAGAACAAAGATAAGTTAGGTGTTTTTTATTCTGGTGTCTATATTTGAAGGTGATTTGCTAACAAACCCCAGAGATTACATGTCTATAAGATATTTAAAATGAAATGACTTTGGGGGAAAGTTTCACTCAACCTGTAACAAATGGAAAATATCTTTTACCATTTACCTGTCAGAATTTACCTGATGATAAAACGAGAGAAGACATTTATACTTAATGAAATAACACTGTAACATTGGTGAGAGACACATACTTTTTTTTGTTTGTTTATTTTGTTTTGTTTATTCTGGCTAAATTTAAATCTCTCTATTTGCTTATTCTATTTTATGAATTATATTGATACTTATTCTAATAATTTAATAGCTACTTATCTTCTGATTTTCAAGTGCCCTATTGGATCCATTGAGGGTAAGATAAATTTGAACAAAATCTTAATACAAAAAACTTATTTTATGATTCCACATGACAGAGGGACATGTGAGAATTCCGAACACGTCCTCTTCTGGCCAATGACATTTTAGCTGAATCTTCAGACATGCTAAAGATCATGACAGATCTTTAGGCAGATAGGAGGCTAAAACAGATAAAGCATTGCTGTTATTGTAGATTAAAGACACTGAATATGAGAAAATGGGTTATGTACAAGACTAGAGAAAACTGCAGTAGTGTCAGGCGAGATACAATGGTAAGCAACACATGATATCTTAAGTTTTTCTTTCCTGGTAACTTTCAATCTCTCCCACCCATTTCTTCATTAATAGAAATTCCAGAGTAGCAGAATTTGGAGCAAATGTAAATGAGAAAATGACTGCTCTGGGTGAGTTGAGTGAAGCCTGCTTATCTGAACATTAAAAGTTCCCAGTTCTTTGACTTCAAAGACATCTCTCAGTAATAGGTGTTGAGCAATAGCCAGGGAAACAACTGTAATCCTTTTTTATGAGAATTTCCAATGTCCAATGACTTTATGCATCTTGTCCAAAATGAATCTCACGAATTGTAAAGCAACACACTCATTCATTTTATTTTGAATAAAGCATTGAGGCAATTGTTCTGAAAATTTCATGTCATCCAAGCAATACGGTTTACTGCTGCATATATAGTTGTCATGCAAAGTTCATAGGACTTTGATGGGTAAAACCAAAATATTTGGTTATATATCTGGCCCCTGCTTTCTATGTATCCTTTGTTTTCACTGACTTTTAATATACGAAAACCCTACAGATATAGAATGACAGTAACAAGGCAACCAATATTGTCCATGAAAGCAATTCTATCTATTTGGTGGAAATTTAATTGTTAATTGTCTTTGGATAGTAATTTACAAATTCACTTCATCATTCCTAATTCTCTGTAAATCAGCTGTTGTTCAGATTCTCCTTTGAGCCTGCTAAGCAGCTTACTGCTTCTCTTATTTATTTGTCAGACAGATATTGATATATCATCAGTTTATACTTGTTTAACAGTCATGAGTTTAGGGTAAAAGTGTGGACTAATGAAGAAAAGAGGTACAATCGTGGCCATGCAGACCAATGTCATAAATCATCAGCATAGATACGTTACATTTCCATAATATTACAGAGTAAAAGTAACAATGATTAAGTAGTATCAATGTTGGTGTCAAAAAATAGCATGTATATATGCACAGATAAAGAAAATGGTAGCATTTAGTGCTAAAGGACATTTAGTTCTAGTGTTCACTTAATGACACTGTTGAAATAGCTTTGTCTGCTTCAATACAACAAGCCAGCATTTCCTTTTTGTCATTCCTGTTTCTTTGAAGAAGACAAACCTCAATAAGCTGAAATTAGATCTCAGAGAGATGATTTATTTCAAAAATTTCAAATTTAAGTAATTGCTAAGTTTAAATTAACAGTTACTACCTGAAAATAGAAATAAGTATTCAAATACAAAAAGAAAACAGGTGAGAGAGAGAGCGAGAGAGAAGAAG
>JAQHUG010000020.1:9042072-9052316 GCA_028555095.1 Dicrostonyx torquatus | reverse complement strand
AAGAAGAAGAAGAAGAAGAAGAAGAAGAAGAAAAAGGAGAAGAGAGATCTCTGGAGGAAGTTGTGGGAAAGAGAAGCTGGGAGACTGAGACATATGGTGAATGTGTGTTAAGAAAACAACACTCTTATCCCTCTAATTTCTGTATAGCCAGCACCTGAGTATGGCTGGCTTTATCTATTCTTTAAAGAATGCAATTTACCATCATTCTCTTCTTTCCATACCACGCAACTGACACCAGGTTGGACTACACCCAGGTTTCCATCCAAGTGTTTTCTGAGATTAGGGAACAAAAGTTAATTACTGTGCCATGGCCACTCCTTGGTGCATCATTGACTTCTGTTGCAGTATTTGCGAAGGAGATTGAAGTAATTAAGAACAACCGTCTGGCACTCTAATTTGAAGCTGTAAAATATGCCTGTTCTAACCAATAGGAACTTTTGTCTCTAATATGTTAGAAGACATATTCATTGATCTAATTTTACAAATGGATTCATATTCTTCCTTATGCTACCAAAATTTTATGCAAACAATTACATCCTCAGGGGGTTCACAGCTTATATGTAATTATATAACATATTTTCCCCTGTGAGTGTAGTCTTTAAGTTATTGCCGAATTTTTAGCTAATAACTAAGACAATTCACTTGCAAAAAAAATACCAAGGATAAACCAACAATGCAGAAAACATGGGATTCAATATCAGTATCTGATAGAGAAGCTTAATTTTTCATGTTTGAATTTTACCATTTAGGAGAAGCAAAAATCCAATGATAAACAGCTTTAGTTTTGAGATTATATGTAGTTATATCAATTCTTCCTTCCCTTTCTTTTTTTCAAATTTCTCCCATATATTCTTCCAGTCTTTTATACTCATGGTTTCATTTTTTCATTTTTGCATGTTTAGATAGATATATTATTCCTAAATATAACCTTCTTGGTCTGTACAAGGGGAAAAGAAACAAGTGAAGACAATACCTGTGTCACTGGCCTATTCTCTCAGCATCTGAGAAGGCAGTGGAGTAGGGAATTGCAAGTTCAGATGCAGTTTAAGCCATAGCATGAGTTCTATGCCACCTTTGTATGTAAGCCCTTTCTCAAAATAATGAATAAATAAATAAGACAAGGTAAATTGATTTTAATTACTGGCTTAAAATTTTAAGAGTGACCTGAGAAGATATTCATGGGAAAAATTAGAATACAAACAATATATTGTAACCACAACAGTTTTATTCTTAGTGAAGTCATTGCCAACACTATGACATATGTACTACCATGGTGATGTTTGTCTGCATAAATCAGGGTTCACTCAAAATTTTTATTGAAAGTAGATTTTGCTTCCCTACAATATATTCTAGTTATAGTTTTCCCTCCCCCAACTCCTGCCATAGCCTCGCCATTTTTCTACTCATCCATATACATACCTTTTCTTCCTTTCTCTCATTAGAATACAAACAAGTTTCTAAAATAATGATCAAACAAAATAAAAGTGAATAAAATCAAAAGAAACAAGCCATAGTGGATAAAAAATAAGCAAACAAAGACAAGAAAAATGTCAAAGGAAAAGCTCAAGAGACACATGTAGATGCTGAGATCACATTCTCACATGCTTACATCCAAAAAAACCAGACAACATACAGACACCATACTATAAAAGTAAAGGTCCTATTAGAAAAAAAAAGAAAAGAAAAAGAACAAATGGCCCTGACAAAGCATTATAACAAAAATTATCAGGTTATCAGATGATGACTCTTCAAAAATTATATTGAGTTTTTTCTGTGTTGGCCATCTAACATTTGGCATAGGGCCTAGCTTAAGAGTACCTGGTATATCCAGTGATAATCCCTTTGAAAAAATAATTTTTTTAATTTGGAAATATTATCGATTGGAGAGAGTCTGGATTAAGGATGGGAACTTGCGTTCTTTCTCCTTTTCAGTGCCAGGAGTCCATCTGGCCAAGGCCTGTGAGAGCTCTTTTACAATAGAGAACATTTCATCAACACATATTCCACCTTAAAAACATTTGTCAGTTACGAAAAGTCTGAAAGTTTCGAGCCAAATGCCAATGAGCTTCTGTATTCAGATTGTTTAGCCCGTGGTGTTAAGACTGTTCAGCCCATGCCTGCAAATTTCCATCTGAAAATTTAACAGAAGTTTACACCTTCACAGGCAGAATAACCAGAAAAATGGCTGTTAGAACTTCTCTATGATACAAACACAGTGACTTCTGTAATACCATACCTTTGAAAACTGGAGTCTAGAGATCTTGACTTTGAAACCAGTCGGATATGGATATGCAACCAATTAAACTATAATAAAAATATATCCAAACTCTGCTTGACTAGCAAATATTTATTTAGCATCTGATAGAGACTTACTAGTTGCATTTTAAGCAATTTTTAAAAAATGCTTTTTTTTGTTTTATTGGTTTTTCAAGACAGGGTTTCTCTGTGGCTTTGGAGCCTGTCCTAGAACTAGCTCTTGTAGACCAGGCTGGTCTCAAACTCAGAAAGATCTGCCTGCCTCTGCCTCCCGAGTGCTGGGATTAAAGATGTGCGCCACCACCACCCAGCTAAAAAATGCTTTTTTATTAGGGATAAACACTGGTTCAACTGCTAGTGTCTCCAGAAGTCCAATCTCTATGGTGGGATACCTTGCTCAGCCTAGGTATAGGGGAGGGCCTTGGTCCTGCTTCAAGTGCTGTGACTCCCCATGGCAGGCCTTACCCTCTCTGAAGATGGGAGTTTGGGTGGGGAAAAGATAGAGGAAGCCAGAGAACAGAAGGAGAGGGAACTGGGATTGGTATGTAAAATAAGATTTTTTAAAAAATAATAATAAGTGTCTTGTGCTCAACTATGTTCATAGCAGCATTGTTTGTCATAGCCAGAATCTGGAAAGAACCCAAATGCTCTTCAACTGAAGAATGGATAAGGAAAATGTGCTACGTTTAAACAATGGAGTACTACACAGCAGAAAAAAATAACGACATCTTGAATTTTGCAGGTAAATGGATGGAGCTAGAAAACATCATTTTGAGTGTGGTATCCAAGACCCAGAAAGACAATTATATGTACTCACTCCTAAGTGATTTTTAAACATAAAGCAAAGAAAACCAGCCCACAAATCACAATCCCAGAGAACATAGACAACAATGAGGACCCTAGCATAGATATACATAGACCTAATCTACATGGGAACTAGAAAAAGACAAGATCTCCTGAGCAAATTGGGAGCATGGGGATCATGGGAGAGGGTAGAAGGGAAGGGGAGAGGCAGGGAGGGGAGCAGAGAAAAATGTAGAACTCATTAAAAATCAATAAAAAAGGAAAAATAATAATAATAAAAAGTTAAAAATTACAAAAATACTTTTGTAAAAATATTCATGAACTTTTAATAAGTAGCCTTTTAGCAGCACATTTTGATTATAATTATATAGAAAAATTAATTATCATTCACACTGAATAATACTAAGCATAACCAAAATATTTGGCCTTCCAGAAATGTTAGATAGATCTATTTTGCTTGCTTTGCTTTGTTTTTCCTCTTTATTATTTTCTAACGTCTAATGTATTTTCATCAAATGTTGCATTCAAAGTGGAAGCACTGGGAGATGCTGTATTTACCTAGAAGTGAAAAATCATGGTGGATAGAGAAAGGAAGGAAGAGAAAGGAAAAAAAGGGTAAGCAAGAATAGGTAGCTGAAGAAAGGAAGCGGGGAAGTGAAGCTTAGCGGGAAAAAGGAAAAGGAAATAGGGAAAGAGAGAAGGAAGGAAAGAAGAAAGGAAGGAAGAAAATGGAGATCAAGAACAGAAAATAAAACCAACACAGCAAAACCCTTTCCAGTCTTCCCTGCCCCATTCATGTCATTTCATATGAACTAAAAAATAGTTCACTTCAGGAAAGCCAAAGTTTAGTGTTTGGTGAATGAAGCAGATAGGATAGAAACTTAAGTATTATCAGGGGTCTTCTCCACACTCCTGTTCCTAACAATGCGAAGCACTTTTTGCTTTATTTTCGGTTAATCAACCACAGTTTTCCCTCCCACTCCTCTTCTTGCTCTCCCCTATAATCCTCCAGTCCAACCCCCTACCCACTCCTCCAAAGGGCAAGGCCTCCCATGAGGAATCAACAAAGCCTAACTAACACATTAAGTTGAGGCCAGTCCAAGTGCATCCCTGCCTGCATCAAGGCATCTACTATTGGGAATGGGCTCCAAAATGCCAGCTTATGCACCAGGAATAGATCCTGGCCCAACTGCCAGAAATCCCTCAAACGGACCAAGCTACACAACTGCCATCCACAAGCAGAGAGCCTAGACTTTCAGTTGCTGGCCTCGAGTGTGTGAGCTTCCCTGAACTAGGGTATGCTGTCTCTATGGGTTTTCCTATTATGATCTTGGGAATGATTATGGGGTTAGGTAAAACCAGATGATAAAGAAATTCCTAGGAATTAATAAGGATAAACCTATGTAAGACTTATAACAATACTGGAATGGGAGCCTGAACTGGCCTTCTCCTGTAATCAGACTGGTGAATAACCTAACAGCCATCATAAAGCCTTCATCCAGTAATTGTTGGAAGCTGATTCAGAGATCCACAGCCAAGCAACAGACTGAGATCCAGGAGACAAGTTAAAGAGAGGGAAGAGGGTTTATAAAGGTCAAGATCTTTTCTGTATCTCTCAGGGGCTGATGCTGACATGTGAGAAAGTTTCACAGTACCTAATTTGGGACAAGTTTTTGACCATTAGAGCCCTATCTTCTTGAGAAGAGTTTGGCAGCACCTCCCCCTATGTGTATGCTTGAATTTTTTTTTGAGAAAATAACATGGTAATTGTATTTGTGATGGTTAGAGAACTAGAGAAAAGGGGGAAAAACATTGATTGCTTTTAGAAAAGCCAAGGGAGGGTTCATAGACAGTGACAGTAGTTAAAAAAAAAAAAGAACTACTTTCTAACTCTATCCACATCTATGCTTGAATGTTTTTAAGGGCAACTAAGGACACAGATGCAGTCCACGTACACTTTGAGTTTTAAGCCTTTAGTCATCAAAAGTTTCTGAGACACTATCTAAGCAGTGAGAAACCATCATTCCATGACGTAGGCAATAGAGCTTGCAAAGTGCCCCAGAAAATCTGTGGACATCTTCAGTTACAGAATCTATGGAGCATGGTGTGTATTGCTGACTATTTATTGTCTGAGCAGAAAATAGTTGTAGACAAATAGACATGGAAGAAAGTAGTATATTCATTTTGCTGCATGTACATTGCTGTTGTCTGATGTTAATGGCAGGACCTTCCTGCCTGCTTGGGGGATGGGGTTGGAGATGTGACAAGGGAGAGGTCAGGTTGATGTTTTGTTTAGTTTTCTGAGAGAGTTTCTATGTTGCCTATGGTGGCTTGAAAATAGCAACCATCCTACCTCCACTTTATGAACGCTTGGATGACTGATCTACAGTAGACCTGACTTTCATCCACTATTAGCTAAGGGCACAGGTACTGATACTTAAATTCCTACACTGTATTTGCCCCAGTGCTACTTTTGCATGAGATTAAAGATTTTATTCCAGAGGTTCTAAATATGTCTAACCCTAAAAATAAACAGAAGGGTAATCACAACAAACAATTAAAATAAAAACAAGACAAGCCAATGTTGAACATAAAACATGTTTCTGCCAACAAAAAACAAGCAAGGACAGAAAAACCCAATGACCCTGCACAGCTAATGAACTTCAATAAAAAAGCAAAAACAAAACACCAAAACAAAAAAAAAATTAAAAACACCAGTTATTCTAGGATTCACAGGATCTAGACAGTAAAGAAGATGAATGATGAGCGGATGGCATCAGGTGTCCTTCAATATTCTCTGGAATACCTTGGGGATACATTTGTATTTCAGTATATACAGCAGCAGGGATGAGCTAGGCTAAGCTCTTACCAAATTCATAGTTACTGTGTTTCAGGAGGAGTCTCAGTCTGTATAACCTGCCTTCTGCAGTAGCACTTGCTAAGTGAGTGCACGTTCTATAAGGATCTAATACTGAAACTGAAGAACTTTAAATGAAACAAAAATGATGAGGAAATTTATTTCAATATTTTCTTTACAGCTTTGTTCTGAATAGCTTTTATATGTGCTGCAAATTTTCCCTGGACTGACAAGAAACACTCCAGGTGCCTTAGCTTTCCAAAATTGCTGTCACAAGATACCAGAATGGTAATGATGAATTGCAAAATAAATGCAATAGATAGAGTGAAAAATGACGGAGAGTCAAATTCCCAGTGATAATTCACTCCACAAACTTGCTGATGTCATAAATAGGAAAGTGAAGATTGAGTTATTCATATTTAGCAAAATTTTAAGAGTCAACTATCACAATTGATCCAACACTTGAATATCAAATGTCTTTTCTCTGTCTCTCTTGAATATTGATAATAGGAGCCAAAGAGACTGCCAGTCAACAGAATAAAACAAAAGAACCAAAGCAAAAGCCGGACAATTTTTGGAAGCTCCATGTTGCGTAAGTAATAAGTAAGGTTATTTTAGCAATTTATTAATTCAGGTGTGTGTGTGTGTGTGTGTGTGTGTGTGTGTGTGTGTGTGTGTGTGAAAACATTTACAGGACATAGTTAAGCAAAGACATTAATGTATTGTTTTTTTATGATCAATTCTTTTCTCTTGACTTTTTTATTAGATAATCTTGCTATTGTGTGTTATCTTAGCTCTCAATGTCATTTCTGCAATGTAAAGAAAATTTTGCAAAGTGATGTTGATTTATGACTTACTCTGAGCTCATATTTTACCATGGGGTATAGATTCCTCCATTAAGGAGGCAACTGAGTGAGAATAACACAGATGTAGACACAACATCTTCTGGTCTTCCTGAGCCTACCTCCTCAGCAGTTCCTACCCACTTCCAGACATCACTTGTATGGGTATTTACAGCTACTGTCTTCACACTCTGTTACTTGAAGCCTTATTTGCCTTCTGTGTCTGTGTTGGAACAATCTCCACTTACCCTCCTTTTCCCCCTACGTCCAAAATAGTGTTGATGTTTGTAAAATGACTTCCTTCTAGAGGAAGGAAGCTATTGAATTTTCTCTGGCAGGAGCGGTTACTGTTTTCTGCCCTATTTCTGCTGTAATGAGAGTAGCATTGCTACCACCGCAAACTAGCAGCTACAGAGAACATTAGTTAGAGATGTCTTACCTGGTTTCTTACCTGACATGCCATTAAACACAAGACCTCCCAAATGGATAAACATCCTTCTTGATTGCAATACAATGTAAAAGTCATCCTACGTTCTTGTTTCTTCTCCTTTTCTATATACATGCTACATACGTGCATGCCTATGTATTGGTTCATGGATATAAAGAATAATTTCCCCGAGTAAACATGCTCCCTATTGCATTATTTCACTATTGCTCTACTTCTACTCAAATACTCTAGAAAGAAAATGTTTTTTCTAGCATGAGAAAGAGTGTCCTGATCATTATAGCTGTACTGAGCTTTTAAAACTATAAAATGTAAGTTTTAATAATATAATTTTAAAAGCACAAAATTTTAATATCATGATAAAAGGTGTTCTCTGTACATATATTAAGCACAGATCAGCATTATTAGCATTAGTTCTCAGAAGGAACATCCTAAGTACTCCCTTGAAGATGCTAGTTTGGGATGGTAATTTTTGACCCATAACATTGGATATGTTCTACATTGACTTTTGTATTGTATCATTATTTAAAAATTGTCTCTATCCAATAGTGTATAAATGTACTAAATTCTCAAGTAATATAAAATAATTATTAAAAACACATCTTTAAAAAATTTCTCCTTGCATGCAGTTGGATGTTTGGAGATGTAGAGAAGAATCTGTGTAAGAGCCTTATGAAGCATTTAACATGAATTTCATCTTGTACTTTTTATTAGATAACTTTGCTGTGATGTTTTGTGTTAGCTCCCTGTGCCAGTTCTCCACAGTGACAGGAGCATATTAGAACAATTGTTCCATGAGTCGGCAGAATTACCCCACAGCATATCACTGTGAGAATTCTGCCTATCCTCCACTTCTTTAACCAGGGGTGTCGTAGTGTCCATTCACACTACTAAATAGTAAATGCAGAATTTGAAGCCAAGAAGAGTAAAATTCAAGTGCTATATTGCAGACTATCAATACATTAGTAATAAAATAGCCATGATAACTAACATAATGATTGCGTTAAAGTGACCACATCATTAGATAATAAAACACTTCTCAGAATCCTATATTCAAAGTCACCCTTTCAAATATGTTTAGTTTGTAGCCTAATTCATTTAATTTTATGATGAAAAAGATATGCATATAAAAGCTATGACCTAATAAATATCCAAAAGTTAAAAAAAAATTATTGTATGTTTTTTAAGGTTAAAAATATTGCCATATATATATATATATATATATTGGGTAATTGTCTTAAAATTAGCAACATCTAAGCAATCGGTTACTGATAGTGTATCAGAATCTGAGAAATTCCAGCCCTGGATTAAGGAGCTTAGTTTGTGTTAGGGATTAGTTCTTTATCAACTAGGGTAAACATATGTGACTGAAACACTAAGGGACACATTTTGGGTGGAGAGGCCCTAGGGTTCTGAATTGCTGGGTTTTTTTTCATGACTATTTTGATGAAATGTTAGATGAACTTCAGGACAACTTTCATAAATTTGTACATATAAAACCATAAGTGAAAATTTAGTGTCCTGTTTCCTTATAAATAAACTGTGACAAGTGACATCTTTCCAGGATCAGGTATAAAGGAGTGTGACTGGAGAAACCTGAAAGCCTTTCTCCTTTTAATAGGATCACATGTTAGTTTTTGAATTTTCTTTTTTTTTGCATTCACCATCTTAAATCCTTACTTTTTAAGTGAAACACTTATTGTTTCACGTTGTGTCTAGGCCTGAAAATTGTGCAGCCATATCTGGAAAAATGTGTCATGAATATCAGAGAGAATAATATAATTAGAGGTACTATCAAAACTTCAGAATATTATTTCCTAAAGTTTTCTCAGAAAACCACTTAATGACATGCACAAATGAAGAAACAGGCAAACGATTCAGCAGTAAAGCCCTTGGAAGGTCGTACTGAAGAAAATAGCCTCCATTTTAAAGTTGTTCTACTGCCTTCAATTGAAGGCTGTTAGCAAGAAGTACTTTCAATAGCAAAATAGCAGACTCATAATAAATAGCCCCACAGAAAATTTTTATTCTTCCTCAACTCATGTTTCCATGTGACAGTTCAGCCCTAACCCTGTGAGGTACCCATTGTCAGCGATGAGTGAACATCCCTCCTACATACATAGAATGATTACTCCTAAATATCTATCTCCCTTCTGGATAATCATTCTCTTATTCTGTTCTCAGTTCAGGAATGCAAGAGAAGTGCTGAAAGCCTCTGAAGCCAGGAGAAATGCCCCAAGCTTTTGGGTTCATGCTTATACTGTCATCCTTTGGCAGGAAGGGAAGTGGCTTTAATAGTATCAAGAAGTTACCAGCATCTCACGGTGTCAGCTGCTTCAGAGATCTCCTTCCACAGCTCTTCTTGCTTGTGCTGCCTGTGTTATATGCACATAGCCATGTTTCAGAGGAGTCAAGATAATCAAGAATAGGGTTATTGATTTGGGAGAGCAGAGACTATTACTTCAAAGAAGCTGAGCTAGCAAAATCAAGAGAAATACATAGTAGACAGGAAGTCATCTTTTAAACCTTTGCTTCTTTACTAACAGACAGGAAAAAGGACAATGTCTTTAGACAAAATCTTTGTCACCTGTTAACACCCATAGGCAGGAGTGGAGGGTGAAAATGGCATCTTGTGTGAAAGGACAACAACATGACTTTACATCTTAAAATATATAGTACTTTCTTCAACCCACAATGATGATTTATCTGATACTAAAGGTCTGTAATATTGTTTGTCTATTCAAATCATTACTGTTGGTAACATATATAATGAATGACATTGAAGACCAAGAAACAAGACTATGCAGTGTTGTGATATCAAGATGTTGTGCTATGGGTTTATGTTCCCAACTAAACTGATATGGAATTTACTTGTCCTATTTAATCAAAGATTATCAAATGTATAAACTGGCTTCTTTAAGGATGAAGGTGTCATTTTAACGTCCTTGCTCATCTTCTCCCTCCTTCTGCACTTCCACTGGACCTTGGTAGCACAATCCCTTGCTCTGGTGTGAATGTGGGTCTCTGGCTCTATCTCCAT
>JAQHUG010000020.1:9029790-9041893 GCA_028555095.1 Dicrostonyx torquatus | reverse complement strand
CCAATATCCACCCTTCCTCCATCTCCACCCTCCCACAACCCCAGGCTCTCCCAATTTCTTCCTTTCCCCTTCTACCCCCCTCCCTTTTGCTTACCCCCTCCCCCAATCCCTACCTCCACCCCCATCCCCACACCCACTCAGAGAAGGCAAGATTATCTTCTTTCCTTTATCTTTTGTGTTTTTTTTCTTGAAAAGAAATTCATAAATAGTAAACAATAAGGTGAGTCTTGCATATTAGTTGTGTATAATCTTGTTGAGAATATAGATAAGTAAATGAGTGATTTCACATATATTGTGGAGTACTGTATCCGTGAGGCATAAAGAGTCTTTATCAAAACTGCAAGTAGGGATATTAGAGAAAGAAAGTGTCTTAGGGTAATATTTGCTGGAGATAGACTAGGAATTTACCCCAGTATTTAGAGGGAAGCACAAACGTGGTTGCTGAAGGCCCCAATGTGATTATTCCTAAGGAAGTGTACTTGCACCTTGAAGAAATCTCATTTTAATTAGTATACGAAATATTAGAAGCTATACAATTTTAAGCAAAATGTACTCTAGCTGGTTCCAACTCCTGAGTCCCTGATCCCGTATTCCTCTCCATTTTTTTTTTTAAATTTTCCTCTTTTATGTCCCAAGCGCCTTTTTTGCCATCCCTATCCTTCCTCATTACATAATTTTACCCTTTCTTGATGTGGAAATTATAATGCTGTGCAAGGAGAAGAAACCTTTCATCTGTCAAGAAACATATAGGTGGAGAAATGTACCAAGTAGTTTTTAAAATACCAGAATCAACCAAGTTCCTGATCCAGAACACATATACCAGTCATAAATATTTACCAAGCAGCTGAACTGAGTAACAGAAAGCAAGGAAATAGAAATGCTATTCTCTAGGGTGATGCTCATACTATAACATGATGTTCAGAGAGATGAATGGGGCAAAAACAGCTGCTATCAAGATTGTCTGAGCAGAACTATTTGTGTGAACTTGAAGGGTGCCGCACAAGCTCATGTTCTCAGGGCTTAGTTGTCAGTTGATGGGCTGTCCTTGTCAGTGTTCTATTGTTGTGAAGAGACACCATGACCATGGAAACTCTTACAAAGGAAAACATTTAATTGGAGTGGCTTAAATTTTCAGAGGTTTAGTCCATTATCATCATGGCGGGATATTGCAGCCTGCAGGCAGACACGGTGCTGGAGAAGGAGCTGAGAGTCCTACATCTAGATCCATAGGCAACAGTAAGTGAGTTGTATTCAACACTGGGCTTAAACATAGGAGACATTAAAACCCACCCCTATAGTGACACACTTTTTCCAACAAGGCCACACCCACTCCAAAAATCCACATCTCCTAATAGTGCCACTCCCTTTGGGGCCCATTTTCTTCTGAACCATAATATGGGCTTACCGAAAAATTACTAGATCCAGGTATTGCTATTACTCTGATCTAATGATGGGTGAATCTCCACAGGGTTACTATATAAATAGCCCTTGGAAGTAGTCAAAATTTGGGAGTTGAAAGTGGCTGATGGAAGCAGGTCATTGGATATAGACTCAAGAATGATCTCTCCTGTGTCTTTAGCCCCTTATCTACTTCTACTTCCTGGAAAATATTGAATAAGCAGCTTCCTCATTTTTTCTCCTGCTGCTTCAGGCTCAAAGCAATGGATCCCAATGACCCTAAATGGAAACTTCTGAAAGCACAAGTCACAATAATCCCTCTCCTTAAACTGACATCTCAGCACTTGGAGTATCTCCTTAAATTATTTAATTTCACATAATATCTCCCATATTTATTTAAAAATATAATTGTGTATCAGTTGGTTTTTTGTTGTTGTTGTTTCATCATTTGATTGAAGCATATTCTGCCTTTGGAACCCAAACTAGCAGTGAACTTGTGAACTTCCTACACCAACTAAAGAAGCGTTGGCTCTTTTGTACTGAAACATATCTTCATTTCACCTTTCCATCTCAAGATAACTTTGAGCAGATAGAAAATCCCATTCTCTCTATATTTGAGACTCTTCATCCTGTTTATATTACTGTGAGCATGGCCAGTGCAAATTTTACTCCTTGTACTTTGGCAAGCTGCTTTTACTTTCATACAGATTATTTTTCTGTTTCTGATCATTTAAAATTCATTCAACTGTGGTGAAATGTGTTTTCATTTTGCCTCCCATATGCAAGGCTAAGGGATCATTTGCTCTGTGTTTCCAACTGGCTACTCACTAGAGAAGCTTCAGTAATTTGTGTTTCAAGATGAGTTAGTTCTTCCACATACATTTGTGTCTGAACTGGTAGGATTTCTAAGTTATTAATGCCAAAACATCTGTTCACCATTCCTGCCTTTTTGAGTGAAATATCACTGTTTGTGTGTTTTCAGGAACCAATATCCTTTATGCCTCATTCAATGTCTTACTTATTTGATAATCTGATCCGTTGCCTTATCTATCATGTAGCCACTGGGTCTTTTATTTCAAAAAACACAGTTTTCATGCATAGAATTTTCTATTGATTCTTCAAGATTATGTCTTGTTTCCTATTTTCAGTGTCAATTGCTTTTGAATTATAATATTTATAGCTTTCTTCTTTTAAACTTAAAATCTATCTGTTCTACTACTTCTATTTCCTCTGCCAAAGCTGGTCTATCTGTGGTTCTCATCCATGTTACATATACCCAAATGATTTAGTACTAACTTTTATTAGAGGATTACCTTACTGTTTTATGTTTCTAAGACTGTGTCCTCGTGGAACTCAAGATGGCTCTATACTGGCTTTGTTACTGAGACTGGAATTGAACTAGTGGTCCATCTGCTGTCTGCCATCACCTTCTACTGGCTGGGGTTTTAAGTGTGTGCCACCATACTTGGGGGTAACGCATAGTCATTTGAATAGTCTGCTGCCATTTATAATCTTGAGTACTTGGGGATGTGATAAAAATGTATGACGGTCCTGGAAAGACTGAAAGTTGAGGGATATGAAACTCAGCTCCTGTGAAACACACCTACACTGATATTTGTAGAGGGACATACAATGAAGGGGTCATGTTGTCACTTCTTGGGTATTTTTTAAAGAGACTTCTGCTTTTGTTTGTAAAATGATGACTATTCTGGTTTAGAAAAAGAACAGCGAATATTCTGTATTTTTTTCCCTCTTCCTCTCCATTCCAACCCAATGTGGCTTTCAAATTGCTTTATTTACTGTATCCTACTGACACTGTGTCTTAGCTATTATTTTCCTGCTTTGTTGGGGAGATTTCCTCTTAGTTAAATGTAGAGGATTTACAGGATAGCTTAGGCTAATAGTATGCCATGTGTTCTTGCCCATACTTCATTCCTCTATATTTTAGCACATCTTCACCCATATTTTCACATACATTCAAAAGTATAACCTAGACCATTTTCATATCCTGCTTTTTATGTTTTTTATAGACCACTATGAAATTCTGAGACTTACCTGACACTCTTCTATCTCAAATGACTCTCCTGGAGCCAATTCAATTTCATTGATTTTGTTATTTTCTTGGGCTGGATACCTGTTATTTTACACTGTTGGTCTCACTTTGGGTCCTGATGATCTTTTAAGGAGCCTTTTAAGAAATAAGTGTATTTAAGTGTTTTTTTTTTTATAAATTCTGTCCTACTTGGAAAATATGATAATTATGAGTGATAATTGCACTTGAAATTCTTTGAAATAATTATATTGAGTCACTCCATGATTTGAAAGACTGAAAAAAGTTTCAAAATTGCTTTAAAATGTTCTTTATGACTTATGCTGTGGTTATAATGAACTTCTTAGAGAACTGGGATGATTGATTTTTTTTCAATTAGGATGCATTTTTATCAAATATTTTATGTTACACCAAAACACTGCAGAAGAGAGTACCGTAGTGTTCAAACCCAGAGAACTAAGTGTAAATCCTAGCTGGAGTTGAATCTTAACATTCATGCAATTGTTCTAAGGTAAATTGGCAAGCTTGCCATTTTAAAATATTGAGAAAATATGATATGTTGTATTTATAGTAGAGTTAGAAGTTGCATGCCATTCTATAATAAAATCTGTGGCTAAATTTTTATGTAATATTAAGCATAAATATTTTGACACATCCAACTCTTCACAAACTAAATAAAGCTCTCCACTGACTTACATAGTTCTAGGGTCTTCTAATAACTCCTGAATATTGCTGCCAGATTCCCCATTGTTAAAGTTATTTGATCACTTCAGGCTGCCTTTGAAGCTTTAAAGGTGTAAATTTTTAATTATACTTAATACATTATCTGTTTTGCTTTTATGACTTTTCATGACTTGACTTCCCCTTGAATATTGGGGCCAGTCAGGATTTTTCATTATAAAAATATAAATGATTGCTTAGGAAAACCCAAGTATAGTGTAAGTGTAACAGTTGTCTTTACACTGTAACATTCCCCATGACAGGGAAGATCTAAAGAAGCCTGTTTAATAGGAAAGGTGCTCAGCTGCAATTGGAGTTCAGGCTGTTTGTGATTTGTGCCTTCTTATACTCTCTATTGGTATTCCCCCTGCTTCTTGGCAAGGACACTGTATAAGCTGTACCCTCAATTAATCTTGATTCAGTAATGTCAACAATCTGCAGCAATGATCCACAGTTTTTGTGTCTCTACATAAAGGTCTTGTGCAATTGGGCTTGACATTAAATCTCAGGTAGAATTCCCTGGAGAAGTTCAGAGTTGGGGAGGTAGCAGGCTGGTAATGGTAGCTTTTTATGGAGCTTTTGTTAGTGATTTCTATAAAATTGTTTAGGCAAAAGTTGATTGTCCAACACAGTTTTCCAGGACATACACATCTCTCTTCAGTAGAGTTTGCATCATAATAAAAAAAAGGAATGAATCCCCGTGTCTTGGGCTCACTACTGATTTTGAAGTCTTAGGACAGTAGCCACCTATTCTGTATTCTTTTTCTGCACCTGGAAGGGTCTTCTCAGCCACAACAGACTTGCTATATGTGTATTGTATTAGCTAAACAAGTAAGTAAACAATACAATCTAGGATCATAACACTTTATATTTTCTTACAAAATTTCAGTTTTTTTTAACATGGCAAAGTTTGAGTTTGGAAAATGAATGTCTTTAATAGCTTATAATAGCTTATAGGGCAAACAGAGATCTTATAGATGGCAAAATACTTGGCAGAAACAGGCTAGAAAAGAAAATATTTCATTAGTGATGTTTACAGAGTTTTCAGTGCATGGCTGACTGTCTTTGTTTCTTCTGTGTTTTGATATGAGGTACAACACAATGGAGAAAATGTGCAGGAGAATATATTTGCTTATCACATGGGATCCAGGGAGAAGAGAGCAAATAGGGGAGAAAAAAGGAAAACAGGGAGAAGAAAGGAAAGATAAAAGGGGGATTGGGAAGATAAAAAGAGAAACTGGGACTAGCAAGAGGTAAAGGGAAAGTGGGACAAAGGGAGAGAAAGAAAGACAGACACACAGTGAGGACTATTAAGAGCCTAGGACAAGAAATAACTTGAAAGACTGTGTCCCCCAAGTCATTCACTTCTTCCCACTAAGGCCATTTATTAACATTTCAATAACCTTCCCAAACGTCATTCAATTATGAATCTACCAGTATATTAACCGATTTGGTAAGAGTCCTCAGGAGCCCATCATTTCTCAGTGACTAGATTCATAGTAGGAAAAGAAGTCATCTGCATTCAAAATTTGAGAAGAGCATTAAATATCTTTATGTGTGGGAATGTGATCTTCTACATTGCTCATTATAAACCTTCAGCAAAAGTAATAGCAACATGAGTTGTATGTTCTTGATGTTTATTGTAATACTTAAATCCTGGTTTGTATACAAAAATCGCATGAAGCAGACCAAAATTTGTCAAAGACAGATCAAAATAATTCAAAATAAGCTGTTTGTGTCGACATTTTATGTATATATACTGATTAAATTAGTTTCTAAAATTATGTCTAATTTTCTGAGGTTTTCCATGGGAAACATTATTCTCTAGCAACTAATTGTGATTTCTTACTTTAAATTTTTATTTTAATGACTTCCATGTCTTTGATACAGTTAACTAGACAAATAGTATTATTTTAAGTAAAATAATGACACATAAAATTTTAAATTTTTGTCAACAAGAGCACATGAGAGTAGGAATAGACTAGCTCAAACTGCTTTGTTTGTTGTCAAGACCTTTGATTATAGGCATCGTAACCTTCAGCTGCATTATTGTCACAGCTGTTTGTGAAAATGACGTGTTCTAGCTACTCATATTAAATGCATTAGTCTAGTGCAAAACAACCTAAGGCAATGCTGTCTGTATATGTGCTGTGGGACAATGGTCTTGTGCCTTGTAAAGATTTGTCACTTGTATTGGTTTAATAAAATGCTGATTGGCCAGTAGCCAGACAGGAAGTATAGGCTGGGGTGACCAGAGCAGGACAATTTTGGGAAGAGAAAAGGCTCAATAAGTAGTTGTAAGCCAGACCAAGAGGAAACAAGATGAGAATGTCTCACTGATAAAAGGTACCAAGCCTCGTAACTAACATGGACAAGAATTATAGACTAATTTAAGATGTAAGAATTAGGTAATAAAAAGCCTGAACTAATAAGCCAACTAGTTTAAAATTAATGTAGGCCTCTGGGACTGAATGACTGTGGGACAGGGTAAGACAGAAACATCTGTCAACATATATGTTTATCTGTATCTCTGTGTTTGTGTACCTGTGTAGAGACAAGAGGTCAACATTAGGTGCTTTCACACTAGTGTATATGCTTTATACTAAACAAAAACACGTTTTGGTTTTGTAGCAGAGTATTTTGCTATACCTGGAACTTTCTGATTCAGCCATAAATACTGATCAACAAGCTTTAATGATCCTCCTGTCTATACCTGAACACCCAGCACTAGGATTATAGGTGTAGAATTGCTATACCAGGCCATTTATGGTGGGTCCTAGGGCGGGGGTTCAAACTCAGGTTCATACTTACAAGGCAAGCACTTTAAAGAATAAGCCATAACCCCTTCCCAAACATAATGTATTTGTGACAATCATTCATTACCACATAACAATATTAATAGCAGCCCTTTGTGAAGCCTTTAAATTTATTAGAATTTGCATTAATTATTTTGCATAGAAAACCATTTTTAAATGTCACAGTTAAGTAAGGGTTTACTAGTGCTTTAGCCTATGATATTGAGACAGTAATTCTTTAGATAATTTGCTCAAAAACAGTTGAGCTGTGGCTGGGTCTTCTGTCCCCAGGCATTCTAATATGTCTTGTCTTCAAAGGGTGCCATAGACTGAACAAAAACTGATGGCATCAAGGTCATCCGTATTTGCAAACTTATAGTTAGACTAATCAGGTTCTTTTAGATATGAATTGTTTGTATCCTACATAGATAGGTAATCTTCAACCCCTTCAAAAAACTGTAGAATCTGACATTTAAGTAACTTAGGGTTCTGTTGACATGAAACACAATTGCTCCTGGCAGCACTGATCTATTCCCTAGAGAATGTTCAGCACAAAAGACACTCCACTTGGAACTTGTTTTTTTTTTTTTTTTCTTGGTAAAACTGGTCTTCAGGCAAAGAACTGCCCATGCCTTTAGCATTGACAAAATTTATGGTTTCTGGAATGGACAAGCAAGATACAAGAGAAAAGACTGCCAAACCTTGCCATGACAGGGTAAGATGGTTTTGAAAATTTTCTACCTCTGAAAATGGTCTGTCAGTTACTCTAGGCTTTAGCCAAAGTTGGTTGCTCCAATGTTGCGAATGAGACTTTGAGTGATTACCTAGGTAGCCAGTTGCCTCTGTCATTTATCGTACAATTTGGAAGTTGCTTAATAGCACTTCCTGTTTACTCAAATAATACTATTTCCCTTCTCAGTTCTTCATTGGGGTTGAAGACAAGATAATTGTACTTACTTTCCTGTCATTATTTAGCCAAGCCATTTCTAATACAAGACTTAGACTCCTTATGGTAGGATAATTATTGAAACATTTAGCATATGTTTCTTGCTTAATATTGTTTATGCAGGTTGTAATTCTAATTTTTATACTTGTTATCTGTTCCTATTGAATATAGTTTTCTATTGAATTTGGAATTCTCTTATTTAGACAAAAAGGGGAGGTGCTGAGGAAACCCCTTTAGCCAATGAACTTTGAGATGCTGGACCACTTTGGGTGTGACCTTGGGTACTTAAAAAATATAATAATGTGTGAACCTCTCTCTCTTTCGCTCTCTCTCTCTCTCTCAGCTGCTATATTGTTCAGAGGAATGTTCTGTGAATCTCCCCCTAAATAAAGAACCCTTTATTTTACTCAATTTTGAGCTAGTGTGGGACTACTTCATTCATCTACAGTATTGGGTAGCATGAAGGCACACCTGATTCTGAACACATTCACAATTTCAGAAAATGAAAATAAAACTACAATGCTTAGCTTCTTTCTGATTTTAAATATAGTTTATTGTGAAAATATTATAGCAAAATCATCACATCTTTGACAAATTCAAATATAGACAGATTTTAAATAATGTTAGGTCTCTTTCTCTCTATCTTTCTGTTCAAGTTCTTAAACTGAACTTAATACTTTTTAGGACCAAAGATTGAGTCTTTTATGTTCTTATCATGTATTATGAGTTTTAATATATTTGAGAAATAGCTTAGCCCAATAAAAGTCACTGAAATCTGTTTTTAAATGAGTGCCCTTTGTAACAGTAAGGAACATATGTTTTACTACCCTCAATTTTTGTCCCTTTATAATGAGTAATGAAATTTAAAATACTATTTTGACAGGCTTAAAGTATAAATGCATTCATCTCTTCTATTGGCTAATGTGGCATATCAAGATTATTTTATTGCTTATCTCATTTTCTTATGATGAGTAGTGAGAAGATATTCCATTAGATCTATGAGTATGCTGACCCAAAGCAGAAGATGTAGGCAAAAGGAGCAACAAAGGCACAGCCATCTATCTGTCAAATGCCTTCAGATAGAAATGGCTAAGTATTAAAAAAGAATTTTGAAAGCTCTGATAAAGATTCCCTTTCCAAATTATCAGCTAGGGTAGAATGTATTCAATGTCACATATTTAGAAGAGAATGTGTAAACACAATGATTTTCCCAGTGGCTTCTCAGACACTGAAAACATACAAACCTTCTTGTCATAAAAAAAAAAATGTAACAGTACGTCAGCATGGAGCCCTGGCATTCTGTACTTGAGCGCTTCCAGAAGATGCAGAGGATCTGAGGTACATTCTTGCAGTAGAAAGCATCTAGAAGTGAATGATCTTTTTCACACTTTGATAGATGTAACCTAACTACAAGGACTAAAAGAGATCTGCATTTAAGCAAAATGAATCGTTCTTTTCTATGTTCTGTGACAACTATTTTTTACTAGAACAAAGATGGCAAGAAGAGAGGTCTCTTACTGACATCTGAAAATTACTGATGTTTCCACAAGAGCTCCTAAATATAGAAATTAAGACACTTATTTATACTTAGTTTTATCGTAGTAATGTAGAAACCACAGTTCCAGAAACAAATGATTCTAACTAGCAACCAGGTATTAAATTAGCTATCATCTAATAAAAAATAAGCCCTAAATTATTTGTTGCTTTATTCTTCATCCAAAGTGGCATTCAAGAACTCCCAAAGTCTCATACACTGTATGATCTTTTCCTGTGAGTGTCAGCAGTTCTAAATTGCTTGCAACAACAGCTTAAGAAAATATGGGATGGGATGTGACAACCCTTACTGTATTTTCATACATTACAAATATGATGAAATCGGGCGGTTGGTGGCGCACGCCTTTAATCCCAGCACTTGGGAGGCAGAGGCAGGCGGATCTCTGTGAGTTTGAGACCAGCCTGGTCTACAAGAGCTAGATTCAGCACAGGCTCCAAAGCCACAGAGAAACCCTGTCTCGAAAAATCCAAAAAAAAAAAGAACCAAATATGATGAAATCTTTTAGCCATATCTAAAATCTTAGATGAGGTGACTTTGCCAATCTAAGATGAAATTATGCTGGATGAATATAATTTAGCTATGCAAATTCTTGAAAATTAAAACCAAGAAATTGGACCAAAGTAATGAAGATGCTTCCCTGATATATGTGAATAAGTGTATCAACAATGTAGACAGTATACAATATCAGGCATTGTGGATAGCTCCCGAAATGTAAAAGCTTTAATCCCATAACCTGGGACAAGCACACAGAGTCACAGATGAGATAATCAGGGGAGCTTAGAGAGAGCCTGCACAGCTTGAAAGGCACTTAGATCTTAACCTACAGAAATTTCAAGAAGCTCAGCTTGATGTTATTTGTCATACTACAATGGCAAACTAACATTGATACTATATGTTCTTCCATAAGTTGTATTTTAAACCATATACTGACTTTAGAAACTGTTAACCTGCACACACCACACACACATGACACAGACTTTCATTATGCATGGCTCATTATGCATTATTTACCACACACATTTAGGATTTGTTTTTAAATTGATTTACAGATGAGCTTCAGTATTTAATTTTATAGTATGTATTTTAAAATTATTTTTGAGATTTTCATACAATTACATCATTTTTGCTACCATTTTTCCTCTTGCAAATCTTGCCATATCGGTCCTCATGTTCTCCTTCAAATTCATAAATTCATGGCCAATTTTTTAATCGTTGTTGTCATTGGTGTGTATGTATGTGTTTATGTGTATCTCTGTGTGTTTCTAAACACATAATTACAACCTGCTCAGTCCGTATAATGCACTTATCATTATATAGCCAATTTTATGCTCTTCCATAGGTAAGATTATCCCTCCTGCTCTCAGTATTCCTTACCTGACCAAAGACAATTGTCAAGGGTTGAGGCCTTCTGGTGAACTGCCTTGGTCCACATTGACAATTTTATTGGTGTAGTCTTTGTTCAAGTCTTCTTTAGGTAGCCATGTTGGTGAGTCTCCATCCATATAGATTTCAAGATCACACAATTTCACATCAAACTCCCTGTTACATTGACTTTTACAGTCTTTCTGCCCCCCTCTTCTACAATGATCTCTGAATCTTATGTGCAGGAAATATGTTGTAGAAGTTATCAGTTGGGGATGAAATACTCATCTATTTAAATTGGTTGTGTCTTTCAGTAATGATCTCCATTTGTAGCAAAGAGAAATTTCCTTGCTGAAGGTTTAGGATATTAGGTTCAATTAGAGAGCTGTTGGTTAAAGTATTCTTGCCACTACTATAACCTTGAGATTATCTTGCCTTATTGGTCATTGTTGTGGCCACAGGCATCATAGCTGGATAAGACTGTTGGTTGTGTTCCAATGAAAGCGTGAATGAGCACACCATGAAAGCTAGTGTTCAGTGAGGTCTTTTCAGGTAAGATCAAATTTGGGAACGTTGGTCCTATGACAAAAATATATGGTGTTTTCAACAATATGAACTTACCTTCTACCTTTGATTGGCATCTAGGAGTTTTTCTTAGATGGTCTATAGTTCTTCAAGACAGCACTGTCAGTGAAGATGGGTCATATAATGTGTGTGTGTGTGTGTGTGTGTGTGTGTGTGTGTGTGTATGTGTGTAATAGGTATTTTTAGGTAGGTCACTAATGATATAAATCCTTATGGCATTGTAAGAAATCCTTATTGTTGTTTTACCCTCTTCCATTTCTTCTCTATTTATCTCCCTCCTCTCTTCCTAAGTAGAGCCCCCAGTTTACCCCACTTCCTTCTTCAAATCATAAGTACCTTGGTATTTCCTCTGATTTGCCCCCTCCACCTACACAACTGTCCTTTTTACGTTCCAGGATCTATAATTACATGTAAATATTTGGAACCAGGATCTGCAAATAAAAGAGCAAATACACCATTTTCTCCCAGGTCTAGGTTACCTCATTTAGCATAGTATTTTACTTTTCCATATACTTACCTGCATATTTCTTGATTTCATTTGTCTTTACAGCTGAATAAAATTCCACTGTGTATATGCACTACAATTTTAGTGCTCATTTATCAGTTAAAATATATTTAAATGAAGACTCTGAGAAGGGTCTTAAAGCATTTTTATGACAAGTTCTTTTTTTTGGTTTTGGGGTTTTTTTGGT
>JAQHUG010000020.1:8985389-9008964 GCA_028555095.1 Dicrostonyx torquatus | reverse complement strand
AATGAAACAGCTTAGAATTATGGCCAGGCAGAATGAAGCTAGGCAGGAAACCTAAACTGAATGCTGGGAGAAAGTAATCAGTGTCAGGAGGACTCCGTGTAGCTTCCGGAGGAGATAGATGTGGGACGATGGCAGGAACCTTAGCAGTAAACCATGAGCCTCTTGGTAAAATATAAAATTGTTTAACTTGAGATGTAAGAAATATGTTTACGCTATTGGCTAAACATTATTGCAAATAAAACAGTTTCTGTGTAATTATTTCAGATCTGCGCAGCTGGGAATGAACAAGCAGCCTCCACTTACAACTATCTACATACAGAACGTCATCCCTGGGGAAAACCTCATTGCTTATTCTGTGATTTATTTGAACACATTTTCTTAATTTATTATGAAGTGTATGGAGCATAGGTTACCCTTTATCTTCTTTTAGTGCTCACAGAACAATATAACTCAATGCATTGTTGTCTGATTCACTAATAAAGCCTTCTGTATTTTTCCCCTCTGAAATTAATTCTGCTATTTTATCTTTACCTAGGTAAGAAATTATCCTCACCCATATCTACTGTAACATATTAAGCTTCAGAAGCTAGGGCTGTGAGGTGGATGCAGATGTAAAAGAAAATACAACCTTGAGCAGAGGAAAGATTTTTTTTTCCAATTCAATCGCATTACTTGAAGAGAATTAAGAGAACTCTGCCATGTTACTGTTTCCTTTATCAGGTGTCAGTGGGTCCTCAAGTGATGCATGTGTTGGTCTTCAGGAGCTGTTTAGTAAAAATAAAGTGTTCTCCACAAGGCCCAATAATTCTACTCAGAGGCATATGTCCAAAAGACATGGATACATCACAAAGAACCGTGGATAGGGATGCTAATTGCTGCTGTGCACTGAAGCCAAAAGGTATAAACAACTCAGATATCCTTAATGATGCATGGATAAATAAAATCATGTCTCTTTCAAGAATACGATTTGCACATAACTGGGAATAAAGTTATGCTAGATGCTGTATGAGTGAACACTGCAACTTGATGAAGAAAAGATTCAGACACTAAACATGTTTTGCTTCAAGTACTATGATGATTGAAGGAGACTACATGGTTGTTTAGATGAGGAGGAGGGAAAGGAGGGTAATCATTAGTAGATAAGGTCATAAAAGTGTTCTGAAGTCTATCTTGGTGATGGTTGTTGATGTCTGCTAGCTTGCTAAAACCCAGTGAGTTCGTCTACTTAAATGGCTTGACCGTAGGCTATGAAAGTGATAGCGTAATGAAACAATCGCAATTTAAAAAACCTAACACCTGTACGCCTGCACAGGAAGATTATTGGCAGACATAAACAGAAAACATTAATATAGAATTAGCTGAGGAGCACAATATCTTGTGGTAGGAGATCTCTCATTCATTTTCCAGTTGCCCAGACCCAAAATAATTACACAGAAACTGTATTAATTACAACACTGCTTATTCAATAGCTTAGGCTTCTTATTAACTAACTCTTATATCTTAAATTGCCCCATTCCTATTCATTTATGCATCATCACGAGGCTCATGATTTTATAGGTAAGTTTCACTGCTGTCTCTCTTCTTTGGCATCTACATGGCATCTTTCCCACCCTGCCTACTTTCTCTCTCTCTGTTTGGATTTTTTTGCCTAGCTTTACTCTTTTAAGCCATTGGCCTAAAGCAGCGTCTTTATTAACTGATGGCTATAAAACATATTCACAGCATACAGAAGAGACTCCAACACCAATGTCTGTTTCTCTTAATCCCATGTGTTGCCTTAAGGGTGGTCTTCCAGACTTCTACAGTTTGCTTATGCTGCTTCCTGTATCGGATCAAATAAGTCTGCATGTGCACACGTGTGACATATACACCTGCGTGTAGATCTATGTGCAGGTTCAGATACTCATTCTCACCGATAGGGAGGCCAGAGGAGAATACCAGATGTCTTCTTCTAGTACCGTACGCCTTGAGAGAGCTGCACACTAAAACTGGAGATTCCCAGTTCAGTTAGGTTTCCTGGCTAATGAAGTTTTGGATCTACCTGTTTCTGTACACTCCACCCCTGTCCAGCTTATAAATATTGGGTTTGCAGCAGAAATGTTTATACCTAAATTTTTACATAGATTCTGAGATTTGAACTCAGGTTTTTCTGATTTCACAGAAATTGCTCTTATTTTAACTTTGAAAATAAGCCATTTTTAAAAAGTCAGATATTTTAATATTCCATTTTATGCCATTGATATATATATCAGATCCATTCTTCAACAAAATTATAAAGAAAATAAAACTATGTCTTTACGGAACAAAAAAGGGAAACAAGCCTTTTGCCTTTCATGGTAAAGAAGATTGCGGTTCTGTTCCTACAGGTGTGTACTACAGACACTCTGTTTGGGATGTGTTCCTGAAGAAACAGCACATTATCTAACTATACTACGTTTGACAATTTGTGTTACTTTCCTTATCACTACATAAAAGCCCAAACCTAGATTTTTTTTTACTCTAGTGTTTGTCAAATACTGCATTGGGAAATTTCTCACAGTGTGAGAATTCAGAAAATGTGTTATAAATAAATTTTCTGAGACATTTGTTTTTCTATACCTTTACCTGTCTTCAGTAGAGAATGTGGCTTGGTGAAATTGCACCCCTCTAACTGAGTACTTCCTTTATATCATCTAATATTGCTCGGCACAGCTGGAGGATCGAATATGCTGAAGCTATTGCTAGTATCATCCTGGTTTTTAGGAACAGACCCAAAGAAAAGAATAGTCCAAAAT
Source organism: Dicrostonyx torquatus (assembly GCA_028555095.1). Classification (NCBI taxonomy): domain Eukaryota; kingdom Metazoa; phylum Chordata; class Mammalia; order Rodentia; family Cricetidae; genus Dicrostonyx; species Dicrostonyx torquatus. The sequence goes on along the minus strand of JAQHUG010000020.1, from coordinate 9,006,190 downwards.
ATTGGATTGAAAGGCTTGCATATGATTGAGTAGACAGGTCATTACCTAATCTTCAAAAGACCCTGAGTCCCATCCCCGATGCCATGTAACACTGAACTTAGTGTTGCTTATGTCTGAACACAGCACTTGTGACTTTGTGGTCAGAAGGTCAGGAGTTCAAGGTCATCCTCATCTTATTATGAGTTTGGAGTCATCCTAAGTATAATGGGATGCTTTTTCAAAAAGGAAATAAGGAGTTGGTTTTCATGATAGTGTGCTTTGATGTTATAAACTTAGAAATAAGGACAATTTCATGTTTTTCAACTTAGAGTAAACATGGTTAATGTGCTATGTCTCCAAGGTTTTTTTTTTAATTAATTTTATATCCCACCCACAATTTCCCCTCCTTCATCTCTTCCCAGTCCCTCCTTCCACCTTCCCTCTGTTCCCCACTCAATCCACTCCTCTGTTTATGTTCAGAAAGGAGCAGGCCTCCTATGGCAAAACATCATATATCAAGTAGCAGTAAGACTAAGTGCCTCCCCTTTTATAAAGGTTGGGCATGTCAACAGTAAAAGAGACAGAGACAGCTCCTGCTCCCTTTGTTAGGAGTTCAACAAGTAGACCAAGCTACACAACTGTCACATATATGTAGAGGAACTAGATAGGTCCCATGCAGACTCGCTGATTGTTGTTTTAGACTCTGTGAGCTCCTATGAGCGCAGGTTAATTGTTGATGTTGGGTTTCTTGTGATTTCCTTGACTCCTCTTGCTCGTACAATGCTTTCTCCCTCTTTTCAGCAGTGCTGTGAGCTTGACCTAATGTTTGGCTATGAAACCCTGCATTTGTTTCAATTGGTTCATTGATGAAGGTTCTCGGATAACAACTGGGGTTGTCACCGATCTATGAATATAGCAGAACATTGTTACGTATCATTACGTTGACATTTTCTCCAATCGTGTTTGGTTCTATCCTAGGTCTCTGGATCATCCAGACTCTGGGCCCTAGCACTCCAGGCAGTGTTAGGAGTAGGCTTTCTCTTATGACATGAGTCTCAGGTTTGACCAGGCATTGATTGTCCACTCCCATAATCTCTACACCCATACCTTACCCCAGCATATACCATAGGAAGGACTGAATGTAATTCAAAGGTTTGTGGATGGTTGGTTTTCCCAATCTCTCCAATGGGAGTTGTGCCTGATCACAGGAGATGGTCAGTTCAGGCTACTTACCCACTATAGCTAAAAGTCTTAGCTGGGGTCATTCTTATAGATTCCCAGATATTTTCCTTGCGTAAAGTTTCTATCTGACCCCCAAAATGCCCCCTCCTTCCAGTTATCTTTCAGTACTCTCCCCTTCTATCCATCCCCCAAATGATCTCCCATGTTTATATCCCACCCAACCCCAGTCCACCCACGAGATATTTTCTGTTCTCCCTTCCAAAGGAGATCCATGAGTCCCACTTTGGGCCCTCAGGGGAAATATTTTACATCAGATGCTCTCATTGTATTACTGTTATTACAAGGAATAGTGATCTTTTAATTATGTATTCATTTTTATAGACACTTAGTTTCATTACCCTTATTTTATAGACATTATATATATAAAAAATTATAATTGTCTTAATATAATCTTAGTTTTCTCAACTAATTCCTATGAAAGTTAATTAGGTCTTAAATATAGAAACATCTAAAATTAATCTCTGCCACTCTTGCTGTATTTTTTACCTCAATATCATTGAAGGAAAGCAAAAAAGACAGAATTGTTGCTAATAACCATGGCCATTTCAAACTAACCTCATTTAAATCAGCATGTATTTTCTGGTTGTCCACAGCATATGGACACCATGGAGGGCACATATTGCTTGATGGGTGCTTACACCATTTGGATAGGGGTAGACTTTCAAAACATACAAAAAGTTTATGTATATGATGCATGCAGGAAGTTTGGTAGAAAGCCAGGGGTAAGAGACATCTTAACTGAAGTGCATTCATTTGTTCCTACCTCGTGAATGATGAAAATTTAAGTTCACCTTTAGAGACTAGGGATGTAGCAGGTGTCAAAACAAATGATGAGGGTATGCCCCTTCCTCAGCAGAACTTGCATGCTATGATTTCCGGTCTGCCTAAGCTGCCTCTTTAATATCTTTGCATTTTGATTGTGCTGGGAAGTACACTGCATGATGAGGTTTCTACGGTTACTGACTACATGAGCATCAAACAGGTATCATGTACCTATAGAATACCTAACTTATGGTTTTGGCTTTATATCTTTTAAACAAACACATATGCAGTTTTTACAACCATTGTTCTAAATATCTATTTTCATGAATTTCAAACTCATTTTCTCCATCTTTTTATTGATCTAGGATTCAAATAATTCTGGGCATTTTTATGAATTTTTTTTGATGTCTGAAGCAATGAAAGGAGACCCTTGCTTACTGCTAACAGGTAGAATCAGGACTTATTTCTGTAAAAAGAAAGAAATTGAACATTGACATCTGGTAAAAGGATATATGCATGATTTTAGGTGAGAGAATATGAGCAAGAGTTTGTTTATGGGATGCCATCTGTTTTCTGAAATAATAACTGAAGACCTAGGGTCTAGTGCAGAGATGTGATGGGAGTCAGGAGTTGAGGACTAAACAACTTGTAACCTTTAACCAGCATCCCTTTGAGTCAGGGAAATCATTATACAGATAAGGAGCTGGAAAGAATCTGTATTTTATTAAGAAAGTTCTGGCAGTTGCATGTAGGGTATAAAAAGCAATAGATTTTATCTGGGGAAAACCCTTGGCAAGTAATTGAAACAGTTTATGTGAGAGATGATAATCACCTGGCCCTGGGTGATGGCTCTGGGGATAACATTGGGGTAGGAGTTGAGATCCAAAGTAAGTCTGCAATCTCTGGAATGTGTTAGCAAAATGTGGAAGTTCAAGGCAGTGTGAGAGCTAGGAAGACTTACACAAAACCAATTCATACAAGTAGGAGAATAGAGGGAAAGTTGAGAAAAGGAACAATCTAACAGACACCATAGACAGGGCAAGAAATTCATGAAAGTGCGAAACTTATTGACTTGGATCTCAAAAACGAATAGATTGGAGACTTTAGCTATAATGAGGATTACCTAGAATGAAAAGAAGAAGGATTGTGGACAAAACATAAATCCCTCTAGAGCTACACAATAAAAAGATCACCAGGAACTTTTAAAACAGCAAGAAAGAACTGAAATTTATATTAACATCTTCTCCTCTAGTTCATTCTTCAAGTAATGATTTTTAATATTTATGGAAAAAACATTAAGAACATAGTATTGTTCTTCAGTACCACTAGTACTAATTGAGATAATTTGTAATATCAACAGAAAATATTTGTTTCATTTTGGAAAATGACTGAATGCAAGACATATAAAGATCAACACATATGTTGATTCCCCTTATACAATACAATAACCATCACAAAATACTGTCCACATATTTCTATTTTGAATATTGTGGTCGTGAGATCAAGTTCTTAATCTGAGGCAACACCATCTACCAAAGAGTATGGGATAAAGCCTGATGACCGGGCTTCAGAATCTCTTCTTCCCATAATAGCAGTCACATGTCTCTTAAGAAATAAACACAGGAATTTATTTGATTGATAAAATGGTTCTGAATAATCTATAGAGTTTTAGAAGTCAAAGTTTGGGCTTCAATGGCCCCTACATGTAAAGTAGGCCATCTAATCCAAACATACTGAATAAAGAGATAAGTATTAATGTCAGGTAATGAATGGAAAGTTAGATAACATAGTAGTTATATTAAAGAGAGGAACATAGAAGTGGTTCTAGGAGTTACTATACTCATCCTCTGGTACTGACATGAGTTTAGGATTAAATAGAGGACAAGACTTATGCACAGATAAGGTCATGGTGTTTTCCAAACCACTACTGAGTCATTACTGCCTCTTCTCCAATCTCACCTGTAAGGTAGTCTGATAATATTGCTAGTACTACACAAAATCTTCCTAAACGTGAAACTATGGGGGAAGATTAATTCTTTGGGGTCCTTTGAGCTGATGGATGTGTATGATTAATTAAAACAGCTCCTCTGCTTGTGCGGAAATACCCATCTAAGGTTGGGACACTAACAAAGAAGTCTGACACTATTTCTGTGGAATTCACACATGATTTTTGCTTGATTATTCTTTTTCGGGATGGGAGTGACTCAGCCCGATTATTCAGGAGAGACATTTTGCATCTGCTTTGCAGCTGAAATATCAAGAGGCAGGATTTGTCCTAACATCATTCTTGTCCCTAACTTTTACAATTTTTGCTGTTTTCTCCATCAGTCTTTGTGGGAGGGTCCACCTGTATTTCTGTGCTTTGATTGATTAAATAAAGAGCTGCCTGGCTTATAGTTAGGTCAACCCTTAGGTGGGTGGAGTAGACAGAATGGAAGTTCTGGGAGGAGAAGAGAGGAAGTGGGCAGACGCCACAAGCAACCGTTGCAGATGGATGCAGGTTAGACCTTTCCCGTACGTCACCACGTGGTGACTTACAAATTTTTATAATGGGTTAGTTTATGAAGTGAGGGCTAGCTGGGAAAAGGCTATTGATAATAAGCCAGGCAGAGTTTAAATGAATACCGTCCTCACGTGGTTATTTCGGGTGCAGGCGGCCAGCCAGCCGCTCTCAGCAGCTGGGGGCTTGGAAGCTGGGTGCGGGGAACAAACAACACAGGCACCTCTCTCCTCTAATTACAACAAGTCTTCAAATATTTTGCCTTAAAGCTTGGCTGCTGCTCCTAGTCAGATCCACCAGGAAGCGCAGCCATAAAAATCAAGTTTTGCATGGCCCTTGACTCCTCCTCAGAAACTAAGCAAAGTTGTTCTGAGAGCCAGGGATTTCCCTACTGCTGTAGGCTCTAACATACCTAGCAGGACACATTCTTGACAGGAGGGACCAGCCTTTCAGCAATGCTGTCTTCTTGTCGATAATGATAGACAAATAGCAGAGATTCAGAAGCAAGAAGTCATATCGTTAAAAATAACACCAACAAAGAAAAATGAGTTAAAAGATCTAAATCTTGTTGAAATGGAAATTAACAATTCCATCAATGATAATCAGATCTAGACTACTAAATGAGCAAGTGGAATCCCTTTGGAGACAATCTTGTGTCTATATTAGAACACATATGTGGTATCTACTGTAGGGTTGTTAAACTTTCTATGTGCTCATTCAATCTTCATAAAATTCTCAGAGAGCAAGTGCTATAGAATTTTCATTTTACAGAGAGATCGTATAGTCTGTCAGTGATACCACAGACACTAAGGGTAAGATTTAATCAAACATTCCACACCGTACTGGACTTTACTTCGGGTGTAACAGATATCTTTGATTATTTGTATCTGCCATAATGGTGTATTTATAATTCTACCAAGTGCGTCTGTGACCTCAATCACTAATCCTTTTGAAATGCCGTCTCTATCTTTACCATCTAGTCACATAATATACCATTAATAAAATCTGCCATCTATGACTTATCTTTAATAGGATGGCTTTTGAGCTCTGTTCTTGTTTTATTGACAGTCACATCTCAGTGGTTAGGATGCTAAGTGATACAATGAGTTTCTTTAGTTTTACAGAAACCAAATTGTCTGGTCACCTTCTGACAGCTTTGGGAAGTACGAAACTTCTCTTTATTATCTCATCAATTAATACAAAGCATGCTTTAAGTCTTAACAAGAGAAAGTGATGTTTAACCAGTTACAGGAGTTCAAGATGGATAGCAATATCCCAGAAGTGGTACAAAAAGAAAGGAAATAGTTTCTGAAGAGAGAGAGAGTAGCACAGAGTGTTCTAAGTGCTCATTGCTTGCTGCACCCACTTCATCACTGTTAAAGTCCCTTCAAGTATCTGTTTTCCTTAAGATGGTCAATTTAGGGGAACCATGGCTTCTGTATATGACCACATAGCATTTGCCTCATATTAGCCATGAAGAAAACTTGGCTTCGTTCCCATCACCCTTGGTTTCCTCAGTGTTAGTTTCTTCAGTGTGAGCAAACAAGCTTGGTTTGGTGACAATAATCTCTGGTCTATTAAGAGTTTATATAAAAACCTTTCTAGGTTCTTAGTATGGAATTATTTCTCTGATTCATGACATAAAAGACTTGAATAAAGCCTATTTATAAGGGGGTCCACTAAATTTGAAAACTTATGAGGAAAACCTTAGTAAGTCTGTTTGTACAGGTAAAAGTCATGGGCATGTGATCAATGCTCCCATAATGCTCATAAGTGCAAAACTTCTGCTGCATCTTACACCCATCCTGTGAAAGACTTCTCTTAAAAAGCATTTATACTTGAGAAATTTATTACATTCTGCATTCGTTTTGTTGTTTCACTGGAGATGCTGAAGATCCTGCTGGTGAAGCTAGGAGGAACCCCCATTGCTCATTTAATTAATTGGCCCAACAACACTGACACTTTTACATGGGTTTATTTTAACCACAATTATTATTTTTCAAAGTCCTAGAGCAAAGACAGCATAGAAACTAACTTATGGTTGCAATGAGCAAGGAAATATGAAAACTATGAAACTGCTAAAGGGCAGATTAAATAAAACATTGGATACAGTAAAAAGTCCCTGTAATCGCAGAACTCTGACACAGACTCTGAAATACAGAATAAGATCATTTATTTCGTTACTTAACTGACAATAAATAAAATAATTTATTTATTTGGTTTGATTTGGTTATATAATTGATTTAGCATTCATTCTGGTATTTATAATGGAGATATTTCTCAAACATAGGACTGCTTCATTTGGCACATGACCATCTTCTTTTATTTCCAAATTTTAACTCAGGAATTGTAAATGGTAGTTTTTTTTTCATTTTGAAGACTATCCCATATTATAAGTAACCCTGACATTCAATTAAATCATGATATTTTGAAAAATCCTGCAAAGTCCTCATGACTATTGAATTATACATGCATGTGTATTCAATCTATGTTATGGTAACTGTAATGATTTTAAGACTATAGGTTTACACTAAGATACTTATCAAATAACTCTGTATTATAATTTATTTTTGATAAAATCATACATATGAATAACATAAATAAACATTAAAATGATTCCCTAGACCACAATTACGATTAACATCAGAACATTTACAATGTACAATGTTCTATGCAAATTAATTCATTTTCTGTTCTTGGTGTTTGGGACTCAACCCAGAGCCTGGTGCTTGTTAAGCTTGTGCCCTATGACTGAGCTGAATTCCTAAGTCCCTGTGGAAATTACTCTTGAATTTAAGTTTTGCCTTCTTTTTCTGATTATATATAATTCTATCAACTATACCAACAGTACAATGTAGTAATTTTTGATAAACATATTCATCAAAATGTAATTTATGTCACAAAATAGATGATAAAACCAAACTTTATCAAATAACCTATATAGTCATGACATTTTAACCATAATATTTCTTCTAAAAATCATTATGCCTTAATGTAAAACATATTTTGGCTACTGGATGGAAATAGTTGGTAAAGTCTTCATGATATAAAAATAGGCAATGATTTCTTGAAGGAAAATATCTCAGTATATAATAACAAGAATTGATAACAATATTGCATCAAAGTGAAGGCCCTGCTGAGCAGTTACTAGATAGTATATAGCCTCTAAGATGAAAGGAAACATTTCTTAGCGATTTACTTAACAGAGAAGAGATATACAGAATTTATAAAGATTTCAAAAACGTTTAATACCAAAGGAACAAATAAAAAATTATAGTGAGCAAACTGAGCAGACACATCTATGAAACATAAATGGTCCATAACATTTATGTCAGGAAATTAAAAATCAAAACCACATTGGGATTCTATCTAATCCTATTAAGAATGGCCAAGGGGTTAAAAACTGCACTAACCTTGCAGAGCACCAGAATTCAGCTCCCAGTACTCCATCCAAATCACAACTGTCTATATTCCCCAACTATCTGATGATCTGACACATCCTAAAGTCACGTTACATGGAGGCACATGTACAATTAAAAAAACAGAAAACAATAAAAATAGTTCTTAAAGGGTAATGGTTAGAATCCAGAAAGATAATTGTTGGCAAACGGTGGGTAGAAAAAGAATCCACACACACTGGCTATAAGCAGTACATGTGCAAGAGAAATCATGTTTGAAGTTTCCTCACCAATTAAAGTAAGAGTTCTAATATGATCCAGTTGCAGTCTTTTTCAATATATTACCAGGTGAGGGAAATTCGGGGAACAATAGAGGTACAGGCATACAAGTGCTAATTGTGCTCAAAACAGATGAGTAATGTAGTCATACCAGGTGCCTGTCAGGGAACAAAGACACGGCGGTACTGAGGATTACATAGCTGGAGAGAAGACAGAACCATGACAGCTGTAAGAAAACGAGTGGATGCAAACATCATGACGTTAAATGAAATAAGCCCCACATGAAAGTGGAAGGGAGAACAGTGGAGAGGAGGAAGGTCAGGGTGTGGGTGAACTAGGGAAAAGGGGAGGTCTTGATGGACGTTGTGATCAAACAGTTGGCATGTTTGTCGTATTGAAGATTATAATTCTGTATACTTAATATGTCCTAATAAGAATCTTTCATCCTGAGTAAGTATTTATGAGGGGAAATTTTAAACTTAGACATAGATTTTTATCAACAATTGAAGTCAGAGAATTCTACCAAAGGTGTAGTTCCTGGTTTTTTGTTTTTTTTTGCTTCCTTGTTATTTTGTGATTTATCCAAAATTACACAATTACAGAATTTAAAAAGAAACCACTTGAATGCCCTTGTGACCCAATATGCATCACATCCATTGGTCTGCTTCCAGAAAGTGCTCAATGTAGGTTCTATAGTTGATACACTTTGTACCACTAATGATTTAAAAATAAAAATGAAATGATTGAAATAGACAATTTGAATTAAACATTCAATTTCTACCACTTTATCAGTTTTAATCCAGGAAGTATCTAACTCATTGTTCCATGATATCTATTATCTCAGAAAACCTATAGTTAATCAGCCTGTCAGCTGAACATAGACTAGAGATTTTTCCATTCCTTTTAGTGAATTTTATTGTGATGATTATAATGACTATCCCAGAAAGTGTTTGCTTAATTTTAGTACAATTGAAATTGTATCCTTTTTTTTCTTATTTTTTTATTTTTTTATTTTTTTCTTATTTCCCCACCCTCTAAATTCACACCAAGCTGGACCTGTTTCCTTTGCTACTTGATTGATGGGTTTATTGGTAATAGGGAAAGAAATACTTCAACAATTGATTATGTAAGTAAGAATGTCTGTGCACATACACCCACAAACAAGGAAACATATATGTTCTCTAGCATGGAGCACGTTATTAAAAACCAAGTAGTTTAACTTCCCTATTGCATGAACTCCAGCTTCATTCATCTTAACCTTCCCTGCAATTCCCTCATTGAATCATCTGTTCCAGAAACGTGAGTACTGGAGAAACAGTGTGACTTAATGAGATTGCTTACATAAAGTGTCCTTTGCACAAGGGAAGGCATTATGCAAGGAAGAGTTCCTACTTAATCTGAATATTTTTCTTTCACTTAAATTTTTTGTTTCTTTCTATGCTATGCCGCTAAATTGAAAGCGTAAGTCCATATTTTGATCCCAAACTCTTCTCCTCATCACAAATTCCCTCACTCTATTTTTGCTTTCTTTTGGCAACTAACTACTGGCCTCCCTTTCCAATGTGTGTTTTCTTACTTCTAATTCAAAGAAAATTTAGCATTGCCTATTATAAAAGTCTCTGCTCTTTCAGCAGAGTGACCTTATACATAGCTTTCCTAACTGTTAATTTCTTTTTATAAGAAAAATTGGAATAAAAATTCTCCTAAGGCAAGTTTGTAGAAGAAATTAGAGACAGATTGTAGTATGATGCCCAGGGCACCATAAATATCAAAACCACAGTTAGCCCAGGTAAATTGACAATATAGACCATTGCTGCTGGCCATTTCTGCATAGTGGCTTTGATTGGTGTGTGCTAGGACAGTTTATATAAGGAATGGTAGGTTGAGGCTGAACATCTGGTAGACTTCACAAACCCCATAACATTACCTAACTGCAGAGATATGAAGTCCTGTCCTCTGGCTTGCCTCAAATTTTTATGCTGAACTTGCTGTCATAGTTCATTGATTGTTTGTTTGTATGTTTTGAGGAAAGATATATACATATATTCCAATCCTTCATGAAATAACAAATGAAAATATCATAAGGCATTTTTGAGACAAGGAATTTAAATTAATCATGAATAAAAAACATTCAGATGATATTCTGTGTACAGAGAAGTCATCATGATGTACCCTCTTGATCTTTCCCACCCAGCCAATCCAGGACTGGGGACAGTTTTCCGATACCCTCCTTAATATCTCTATCTTGTCCCTGCTCAACAGCAAGGAGAGCATGTGCACCTCAGGTGTAGAATGAGGTATTGGGAGACTGAATATAAAGCATCCAGGGAAAATAACACTAAGAGCAATAGTTAAAACTTGGAAAGCCTGGAATGGAGAGCCTGGAATCTGGATGGGACATCATTCCCTCCCGTTACCCACTCTACAACAGGAACTCAGGAGTAACTATGAGAGCATAAAGGATATTATTCTGAATAACTTTTACAAGGCTTAATCTTCCACTGGGGCGTTCCTGCTATGATACTAACTTTATTATTATTTGTAATTTGTTAAAAGAGTGCCCACTTCAGACTTATGCAGTTGAAGTGGAAAGAAGAAGCCTTCAATAAGGACATCGATAAATGCACAGAACTAGAGCAGCAGACCATGTTGCCCTGTCTGGAAGTCTACCACCACGTCTGCTTCTACTTCCATTTGCCACATTCAGTGTTTTAAAAATTAGAAGCAGTCTCAGAATAGCGATGTCTAGTATTTTACTCAAGTTTTATATGAAGAAAAATTTACTTTATAAACAACTGGTTCTACCAAGTACAATCACACCTACACATGCACATACACATAATATGCACATGTATGAACACCTATATTCGCACATACTCTTACATATGCACCATGAACATATGTACATACACACAAATGTGCACAATTTTACTGTCATTATGTCTATCTCTCACACACAAATAAACGCATTTGTGTATATATACATATATATATACATACATATATTATTAACTTTTCACACACACACACATATATATATACATACAACAGTGTGTGTGCAGATATATTTTTATAAGTACTGTATGTGTAAGTTTCTAGGCATGTCAACTTTTAAATTTCAAGTGAAAATAAAACCTTTCTATAAATACAAGCAAAAAGAGCAATCTTCAAATGGAATATTCCTTTTGGAGTTACCCAAGTTGGGTGCTGGACATCTAAGTGAGGTATTGCAACACACCCTAAAGCCAGTGCTATGGTGCCAGGCTGGAGGCAGGCTGTTCTTCCACCCACAACTGCTGTCTGGTGGCACAGCCAGGCCTCACTGCTTAGTAAATGTTCCAATAACAATAAATGGATGAGTAACTTACAGAAGGCGGGTATATGCTTTGCCTTCAATAGTACCCGTGTTCTCAACTGGGAGCTCGCTCAAAGATGAGGCTCTGATACGGAAAGAGCCACTGTGAATTCACATCCTTTCCCCCACTTAGCATAGTTCAAAGCATCTGTGGCATCAGAGTGAAGATGACCTACAACGAAGACTTCATCCACTTTCCTGGAAGCCCTCCACATTATCAAAGTTATCATTCCATATTAAGGACTGTTCTGCTTTCCCATGTGAACAACAGCCTTGCAGTACCATGCGTGGAATGCTTTGAAGTCCCAATTATCTCATGGCACTTTTCCCACTTAGCCATTTTTTCACCATAAAACAATGTGGTAGGTTTCTGGGACCAAGGTGATGGAAAGTTCTCTTAGTAAAGTGATTGCTACTCAATGGTGGTATGGGAAACGCATTTGCAGGTTGATTGATACTTAAGATGAGGCACGGCAAAGAACATCTGTGGTGACTTATTTTTATAATTATGAATACACTTAGAAGATCCATAGGGTGTGCATTCCAGAAGCCCACGTAGATTGGTGTGCTTCTGCCCACAAACACATGTGAAGGTCTGTGTACATATGTTTCTCTTCTTATTACATGACAATTAAAACTTCAAACACAAATTAAAGAGCAAAGTTACCAAAGGAAAGCTGTCTTGTCAACTAATTCAAGCACTTCCAGAAGAATTTGCTGTTTAACATGTCATATTTTAACATAAACAGGAACTTAGAGAGTCAGTTTCTGTATGATATTCAATGCTATTACCTAAGCTGGCAAACTAAGATTGATTTTTCAGGTATTAAATACCTAATGTGTAACAGTTAACTCACTGGAAAATACAAAGCATTAAAAATCTAAAGAATAACTCGGAGCAATGGAAATGTTCATTAGCAGTTGGTTGGGTATCCTGTGTGAGTGATGTTCAATTAAGATGCTTATTTTGTTTTGATTTCTTTAATGATTAGGTAGTAATCAATGCAGACCTTCATCGCTAGTGCAAGCATCACATGATGATGTGCGTTCCACTAACTCAGGCAGCATTTAGTTTTATAAAGTACTAATGTAGCAGGGCAAATAAAAACAAACCTGTTTTCTTTTCTAACTCTATGGTTCCCTTTGTAGAGTATACACTGCCTTTTAATATGTACGAGACTCTTCCACCCCAATACCCCATAAAGAGTTGAAAGAGGGTTTCACTAAGAATGTTTCATTTCTAGTGCATGGCCCTGGATTCTCCCTTTCATTAATAATAATTGGCCAGTTGTAGTGAAAATATATGAAGGTCGCTTTAAAAAATATTTGCGTCTGCAATCCCTTCCCAATGCCAACGAAATCAAAATGGTTTTCATACAGTGTTTTGAAATGTGTTTCCTTGGCTCTCTCCTTGAAAGGCTGAGCGTCACCTGTGGCCCCATTATGACATCTGATGGATGCTGGTCTAGGCCTTTTGTCAAGGCTTGTGGGCATATGACGAGAGTCTTGATCCCTAATAACTACACAGTGTGATCTGTCTGTACTGGCGCTTCTCACCTGCTCCTCTTATCTTCCTTGCCATCAGCAAGAACTTTATGCTGAGATAACTGCCTGCAGTGACATTTGTCCTCCAGTGGGAGGGGCCAGAGAGCTGTTAGGGACTGTCGCCATGGGATTGTTCTTTTTGGAGATATAATAAATCCAATTACCTTGAAATGAGTTTTTAAATGAAAAGTCACATTGGAAAAAATAGGAAAAAATGTATAAAGGTGCAGAAACTGAGGATGGTTGAAAGTTTCCTCTTGGTGCTGCTGAAAGTGGTGTTTCTGAATGACCCCATTTACTTTTATTACCAGAAGTGTCATAATTCCAGACAGCGTTTTTCCCTACTCTGCCCCACCTTTGTCTGTGGAACTATCTAGCTGAGTTTAACAGGTAGATTAAGAAAGTCTCAACACTCGGCTTTCATGTAGATTCTACCTCTGTGTTTCACTTAATTCTCCTTCCAAATACAAGGTTATTGTGATCACAAATCAACTTGTCCAAATATTCATGTTACAGATTCACTTGAGTAGTGTCATTGGTACACATTTTCCAAATTATATGATATTTGTACTTCATTAATTACTTTTGCTGTTCTCTTGCAGTTATAAGGAGAAAAGAGAGAATATAAAAATGCTTGTTTCTTTAAACAATTAAATTATACTGCTTATGCAGAGTTGAAAGCATTTTACAATATATTTAAGACATGATCTCATAAAAATTTAAAAGTTTTTAACATTTTAAATATTGTTATTTGCTTTCTAGATACCACCATAGATCATATCATAACAGAGAAGTCCTATCCCTAAATGTGTCATTTAGGAGTTGAATAATAGGCAACTTAATCTAATTTTAAGCTCCTTTTCAGTGCTTAAAAAGTCAAGTATTTAAAGGATGTGATCATATTTGTGGAATAAGTACAGTTCGTGGCTTCCTTTTTCACAAAAGCATTTTCAGAAACACAAGGAGGACAGGCTGTATTGAGAAAAGACCATCTAGTCAAACAAATCCCCATGTAATTGGCAAGTGACCTTGACTGGGGGAAGCACTTAACCAGGTAGTTTTTGGCTCACAAAGTAATGAATGCTCAACAGATGCTCAAATGCTCTGTGGTCAGTAAAGGCACAGAAATATTGGCTATGAGATTATTTTAAAATATGCATCTCAATGATGAACTATAGGAAATAATATTCTAAGTATTTCCAATAAATACTTGGTGGTGACCACCTGTTATCCAACCACTGAAGAAGTAGAGGTGGGAAGATAAGCATTTCAATGTCAGTCTGCTTTCCTGCCTACACAGTGAGTTTGAGGCCAGCCTGCACTACATAAAATCCTGTCACAAAACACCGCACTCAAAATCATTGCAAGCATTTAACTAGAACATAGAAAAGAATGTCATCCCCTACCAATGGGAGGCCGATGTTTTCCTCAGTCTTTAGGTACAACCTTCCTCCGCTCCTCCACTCTTTCCTTTTCTGCCATTCTCCCTCTGCCTCACCTTGCCCTCCTGGGTCAGTCCTCTTAACTCCAATCTCTTTCTCTCTCCTCCCAGGCACTCCCCTCCTCTCCCATGCCTAGGAAAACCACAAGCTCCTAGTTTTCAAATATAGGAAGTCACACAACCATGAGCATTAAATTAAGTTGAAGACTGTTGTTAATATATAAATTAAAATGCTAACTTATCATACAAAAGTCTACATTTTGTGCCTCCATCCAGCACAAATTCTATATGTCAAGTACTTTGAATGATGCTGAGACTTTCATTAGCTATGGTATACTTCTTGTACTTAAAGGACACAAATTTCTACTACTTTTCTTTTCAGAAGTTTGTTGATTACAACAATAATAAGCCAGGATGTCTTAGAAATAATCTGTGAACTTATTTGGAAAGTAAGGTTAACGTTCACCAATTGGCATTTACAATTTCATTGCAGTGATAGTTTTACCAGTTTATCAATTAATAGAATATGATTCTTATTCTTTTTTTTTTTTTTTTGAAACTAAAATCTAATTACATTTGCCTCTTCCATTTTCTTCTTAGACTTCCACTCAAGTCTCACCCTTTTCTGACTT
This sequence comes from Dicrostonyx torquatus, assembly GCA_028555095.1. Lineage (NCBI taxonomy): Eukaryota > Metazoa > Chordata > Mammalia > Rodentia > Cricetidae > Dicrostonyx > Dicrostonyx torquatus. Next base: position 8,991,057 of record JAQHUG010000020.1, on the reverse strand, counting down.
TAAAATTTCTGGCCTTTTTTTTTCTTTAATTTCCATTGTTACTCTTTATCTCCCTCTCTCTCTATTTTTAAAGTAATTAAAAAATAAAAACAAGAACAAAATGTCAGGTATGGTTGGTACATGCCAGAATTTAGGGTCTAATGGAGGAAGATCATAAGTTTGAACTCAGTCTAAACAAACTATTTGTTTTCTTTTCTTTTGATTTTGTTGTTGACTTTTAAAAGGGAGATGAATGAATAAACATACATATTATATAGAGAACTCCATGAATACTAACATATTGATAAATCATACTCATATATTGTAAGTATTTATTTAAAAGTCACTTAAAACGTTTTTTGCTTTAAAAGAAACTGTTGCAAGTAATTAGGCATATCATCATTTTAATATAGAGAACCACTGAAATAAGTTTTGATAAAATTTAAAATTCAGTCAAAAATTGTAAAATCAAAAATTAAAAGCATCTAAGAAGAGAGAAATAAAATAGCAAAATCTGGAAATCTATTTCCAAGTCAGAACAGGAAGTAGCTGCCTGGAAATAACCCCAAGGCCTTCAGAACTCTAAAAGCAATCATCCCCACCCCAATCTCTGGAAATCTGAAAATTAAACATAGGTCTTTCTCAATAAGATCACTGAGGGTTTTTTTTTTTTCTGTTTGTTTGTTTCTAGAAATGGAGTAAAATTCTCAGTCATGTAGTGAAGAGCAGTCCCCTTTCCCTCCTGAATTTGTCTGACAGCACTATTGTTTTGCCAATTAATTACCCCTGAACACTATTGAGTGATAGCCCTACCTCCCTTTGTAGGTAAAGAAAACACCGCCTTCCATCTGTTTGACCACAGCGATGGAAGTTGTGTGCTTTGTCAATTGGATCTAAGATTTCTTCTTGGTTAAAAATGGTGGTGCTTCTTGTGTAACCAATCACTTAGATCCAAAGAAATATGTGAATTTGAAAACACACTTTCGTAGAATGTGCTTCTTTCAACCAAGCACTGTAATTTGAATACAAAGTTTGTTTATAGCCATGGATTTCTTAACATTCTTGTGCTATGTCTGGATCTAAGTCTACAATTTCCCCCTCTATTTTCCTCTACTAGATATCTAGGAGATTGTGCTTAAAGACATACATGTGTGTGTGAGTGTGTGGCAAGAGAGAAGGAGTGGCGGCATATCAGAGAAAAGTGATGCAAATGATGCTGGAAATATAAAGAAGTTGGTAGATAATGAGGAGTTGGGAAGAAGAGAGAGGACACTAATATATGAGCAAATATTCAAGAAGCTAGATACAGACAAAAGGAGAGACATATATGGATGTGCATGTTCACACACACAAAAAAATGGGTAGACACGTTTAGGGTAGAGTTGAATATTTAATAAGATGCCTAAAATAAGGCTGTACAATACTATCGTGCAATTTGCTATGCCATTTTCAGAAAAAAATCAATCATTAAACCTCAGAAGTCACTTTAGTTAGTGCTATGAAAAACTTGGCTCATAAAATTCTGTGAACCATGTGCTCAGAGCCCTGGCTACTTGTGGAATAACCAGGCATCACCCCACACATCTGGTCTAACTTTAACCCTTTGGATAAATACTTTTATAAAAGAAAGCAGTCACAGAAAGCCTTTGCCCATTTCCTTCTTTGAGCTCGGGTTCCCTGGGGCTGCAAAACTCCCATGCAATCAGGATGCAAGTTCACTCCTACACTCTAAACAGGACTTTCCTAGGGCCACGGTCAAGGCTCGCCATATGCCATTGACACCTGCATCAGTGTAAATGTTGTCCAAGAACAAGGTAGGGCTTCTGCACTGTGATAGTTTGAATGCATTTGGCCTATATGCAATGTCATAGAGAGTGGCAGTGTTTTGTTGGAGTGGGTATGGCCTTTGTGGAGGAAGCCCTTGTTGGAGGTGGCACTGTGGGAGCAGGTTTTGAAGTTTCCTATGCTAAGAATAATACTGCTCAGTGAGTCAGTTGACTTCCTATTTTCTGCAGGATATAGGACCCTCAGTATCAGCACCACTTCTGCCTACTGCACACCACCAAGTTCCCCATCATGATGATAATGGACAGAACCTCTGAAACTGTAAACTAGCTACCCCAATTAAATGCATCACTTTGTAGGAGTTACCATGATCACGGTGACTTTTCACAGCAATAAAACCCCCAATGAAGACATGCACAGGGATGTTGGTCAGGGTCCACAAGTCTGTGTCAGAGGGCAACACAGAACTGGGGAAGACCAGGTGTGTGTTAGATCTTTAAAAGGAGAGATCAAAACTCGAAATCTCAATAATAAACTGTGAATAAGTCTTCACACTGAAATTTGATCCTGACCTTCCCTTCTCCTTTTAGGCTTAATGAGGATTTTATTTTATGCATATGGTTGTTTTATCTGCACATATATCTATGTACCACGTGCATTTTAGGTGCCTAGAAAGACAAGAAGAGAGAAAAAGAAATCCTAGGACTGGATTGCAGATATGGGAGCCACCACATGTTTGCTGGGAATTGACAGAGGATTCTTTGGAGAAACTCTTAATTCTTGAGACATCTCACCAGCCTTGCAAAATATATATATATTTTTAAATATAATGTGATAGAGCAGAGGACCTAATTAGCTTCTGAATTTTTCACACTGGATTTTCACTCTTTTACACTACCTGGTAAATGCTGGTGATTTGTTTTTATCTAGAGGACTTTAATAAAATAAATGCCATCACCCGTAACAAGAAAGCTCTTAGCTTTTGGTGTAGGAGTTCTGCCAGGCAACTGAGATTGCAGAAGAAAGGTGGTAATGGTGTTGAATCCTCTTTGCAGCCACCCACTCACCAAAGAATAGAGGATTCATATGACTGGTTCAGGCTGCTTCTCTGACACTGGATCCTGAAGAACAGATTTATAAACATATTTTTTCTGTAAGGGGGACTCAGTGACCAGCCCAAAGTTGGGAATTTTCACATTGCTATAAGTTTTTCACATGAACCTTATAAGAAATGGGAAGCACTGTTAATATTGAACACAGTCTTCTTAATTTAATTTCACAATTGAAGACAGTACTTTAAAAACAAAAGACGCCTACACTGAATCAGCTCCTTCATTGTTCCATAAAAACCACAGGTCTATTAGGGGGGAAAAGAAGTGCACACTCTTTCTGAGCAACTGAGAACTCCGAGGAAGAAAAAGGGTCATTATCTAATTGCCTAATTAATATGCAAAAAATGTTATTATGCAGAAAGATGCTCCAAGGTAATTCTGCAACCTGTCTCAAACTGAGACATCACGGAAGTTGGAAAATTGTCAATTGTAATAACTGGGATAAAATATCAAAGCTAAAGTGTGCACCTTTAATAGATAGAAGCATTTCCAGCACAATCTGCATCAGTCGCCATCTGAAGGGAATGGCGGTAATACTCTTTAGCACTTTCAAAGCACAGTGCTGAAAAACGGATATTTTTAGTAACTGATCTATCAATCGCAAGCTTATTATCTTTCTTGGAATCCTGTCTTCCTTAATTGAGACATTTGCATTTGGAAGTCCCTTTGAATCATCTTATGTTCAGTGATCATTTGTGAAAACGATAACAAACAGAGCTATTTGGAACGTGTTCACTCATCCTAATTAGCAGAAGCCAAGACCCTCTCACAGACAATTATGAAGACAGGTGTTCTCTGTAAGTTCCCTTTCTCTGCTTTGTGCGAAACATACTTGGTGATATGATCAGACTTCTTTTTAAATAGCAGTGGAAAGTTAAAATAACTTTTCCCTTAGGTACGACCCTCACGGATTAAGACCAGCATTGCCATTCTGATCTGAGGGTGAGATGGATGATGGCTCTGCCAGCCTGCCCAGTAGACTGGGAACTGAGCTGCCCTAGGCAGCCCCAAATGCAGAGAGAGAAGAAATATGATAAGATATAGGTCCGTCAAGATGTATTCCTTTCATTTTAGAAATTAAAACTTAATCCAATATAAGTCCTGAATATCACATTAATTTGATAATGTTTTACTCCTATTTTGATGTTACAGCTGTGAGTTTCAAATCATTACTTGCTAATCCTTTAGAGAAGTATAAATTCCAGCCTTCATTGCCTTGGCCTTCACTTTACTAATTATATGCCTTAAGAACTTGTTGTTCATGAGCTCCTATTTAGACAGATCTGTAATTAATAATAGATATTATTTGTCAGTAGTTTTTTATAACATAGGAACTCCCTTTTCTGTCTTCTTTCTATTTAGTAAACAATGTATTTTGATCATTCATTGCCCTCCAAACTCCTCCCACATCCCCCTCACCACTTCCTCATCCAGCTTCACCTTCTCCCTATCTATCTCTCAAAAAACAACCAAAGCAAAACAAAAATAAAAAACAAAATAAGCAAACAAAACACCCTCCCCAAGACAAAATATAATTTACCCAAAGAAAAGAACACACACACACACACACACACACAAACCATGGATTCCAGTTGTGTGGGCCAACTATTTCTAGGCAAGGGGCCTCTCTGGAGTGTGGTTGATAAACCTAGAGACATTCTCTTGGAACAAGCTGGTTTTCCCTTTCCCAGTAGGCACCAGCCACAAAAGCTTCTTGGTAGGGGTGGGCTTTGTAGCCTTTACAATTTCTCATTGCTGGAATTTTGCTTCGTTTGAACCTATCCAAGCCTGCTGTTTGCTCTCACAGTCTCCGTGTGTTCATATTTGCATCAGTTATTGTGACGGGCTGATGTTGTTTCCTTGGAGACATCTGGATCTTGTAATTTTTTCTGCCTCATTCTCTGCATTGTTCTCTGAGACTTGAGGAGAGTGATTTAATGAAGGCACACCAGATTCCTTTCCCTGTTGGTTTCAGAGTTTCCTCCCTGTCTCTTGTTTTTTTCCTATCCCCCAGTTCTTCCTCTTCTCTTCAATTGCTCCCATCTCCTTCCTACCCTCCATCATTCCCCCCTCCCTTTCTTCATTCCTCCCTCCTTCCTTTCTTTCATTTCCTTATCTCCCCTATCTTTCTTTCTTCTTACTTTCTTGCTCCTCCTCTCGTTTCTTCTCCTTTTCTTTTTACTCTCTCTCACCCTGTTCCTTCTATTCTTCTTTTTTACTCCCTCCTTCCTTTTTCCCTTCTTCCCTTCCACAAACTTTATCTAACTTTGTGTTTTTATTCTTTCTAATTTAAAGCTGATAGAATATAGCCAGTCTCTTATTTTACTAAAATTTCAACTCCTGTTTTCTTGAGTATACAAAGTACATCTTCAAAAATCTATGAGCAAAACAAGACACAGAATGTTTAAATTTTATTAAAAATATTAAAACTATATTTTAAGAATAATATATCTAGTTATAATAATTTAGTTTAAATATTAGTGCTAGATACAAAAATATGCATACATAGCATGCAATTTTTCACTTTATTTTGTAAACATTTTCTGCAGGACATTAAAAATGCCACTATAACTGTTGTGAAATAATTAAAAATGCTGCAGGACCCCCAGCAGCAGTAGGCAGCAGAGACACTGTAGGTTCCCAAGCAGTGGTAGCAGGCCATGTGGCCGCAGGCAGCAGGCCCTGAGAGCTGCCAGTCCCAGGCAGAGATGGCTGCCAGTCCCCGAGTGGTGGCTGGTCCCAGGCAGGGAGACACGTGGCGGGCAGGCAGGAGCCAGAGACATGGATAGGCA
>JAQHUG010000020.1:8955768-8966385 GCA_028555095.1 Dicrostonyx torquatus | reverse complement strand
TTCCAGTTATTCCTAAATTAATATGCCCTCCATTTTCTCTTTTGACTTACTAGAATTAAAATGCATGTTTATAGCTAATCTCGCTCAAGCTACTTGTTAATTACTTAAAAGAAATATTTTGTAGCAACAAGTGTATTTTTTTATTAAGTTGTATGCACAATAATTCTGTTGATATACTGTCTAGGATTTCACATTAATTTTAAGTGAACTAATCTAAAGTTTTCTAATTTATATCTCTTCTTAGATTTATACTTTTCTTAGATTTCCTATTATTCTTCACAGCTGAGTACTTCTGGATATCAATTCTTCTCCAGATAACAAAAGTCTTCTCCTAAATTCCTAGTTCAGATAGAGGCAGAAGACTAAGAACAAAACATCTCTGTTGGAGGAGGCTACTTTTTGGTTCCTGGCTGCTCAGCTCAGAAACAATCACACAGGAACTATATTATTTAAATCACTATTTGACCCATTAGCTCTAGCTTCTTATTGGCCAGTTCTTACATATTAATAATACCCATCTCTATTAATGTATTGCCATGTGTCAGTGGCTTACTTGGTAAAGTTCCATCCAGTCCCATCTGGGCGACATGGCTTCGCTGACTCTATCTCCTTTCTCCCAGCATTCATTTTAGTTTTCCCCACCTATCTCTGTTCCCCTGTAGCTTTGCTATAGGCCCAAAGCTGTTTCTTTATTACCCAATGATATTTACAGCATACAGAGGATAATCCCACCTCACATCTCAACTTTTCCCCTCTTTGATTTTTTTTGCCCTTTTTATTTCATAAATACATTGGAGAAAGTAGGTGATGTAAGGATTTCAGGAAACACTGTGTACCCTAAAACAAGCATTCAAATAATCAGACACAGAATATTCTTATGGCAAAGTTGGAGGACAGCAGAGATTCTCTTCTTAGAAGGGATAATAGTTGCTCTGTTATAAGTGGGTATAAGCTGTAAAGGATAACAGTGCTACGTTCTACAGACCCAGAGAAACTAAGTGATGAAGATGACTCAAGGGATTCTCATGGATCTTCCTGAACGGGGCGGAATAGAGTACACATCAAAGATGGATATATGGGATAGAGTGGTGGGGGATGGAAACAGGAGAGATCAGGTGGGGCAAGGATGGAGAGAGAGAGTATTGGGAGAAACAACTGGAATTTGGGACCATCTTGAGGATGAGCCAGAAACCTACTGCAATAGAATTGCTCAGAAATTTATGAGGTTAACCCTTGCTAAGACTTCTGGTAATATGGAATATGGAGCCTGAAAAGGCCTTTTTTCCTCTCAAGAGTTCTACTCAGGGTCTAAATCACCAATCCAACCACAAAGCCTTTGACCTATAATTTGTCCTGCCTACAATATGTGCTGGAGTAAATGTTGTACAGAAATTGTAGAAGTGACCCACCAATGACTGATCTAGCTTGAGACTGATACCCACACACACACACACACAGAACAAAACAAAAAACAGTGAAATGGTTCCTAATGATATTTTGCTATAGACTGGTGTCTAGTCAAATTGTCATCAGAGGGTTTCATCCAGTAACTAAAGAAACAGATTCAGAGGTCCACAGCAAACATAGGTGGTGCTAGGGAAATCCTTTGGAAGAGAGAAAGGGAGGAATGAGCCAGAGGGGTTAAGGACACCACAAGAAAACCCATATAATCAAATAACCTGGACTCATAAGGACTTACAGGGAGCCTGCATGGGGTTGACCTATGCCCTCTACATAGATATGACAGTTGTTTAGCTTGGTCTACTTGAGGGACTCCTAACTCAGGGGAAGGGCTGTCTCTGATACTTTTGAATGCCTTTGGGAGCCTTTCCTCCTAATGGATTGCTTTATCTGCCTTAATGTGAAAGACAATGCCTAGTCTTGCTACTTGGTATACCATGACTAGCTGATATCCATGGGAATCCTGCCCTTCTCTGTAGAGAAACCCAGGAGAAGTGGATGGGGGAAGTGAGGGAAGTGCAGGGTTAGATGTGAGGAGGGAGGGAAAACTGCAGTCAGGGTATAAAAAATTAAAATTCCTCTTTGAAAACCAAAAAGAAGAAATAACAATGTAAGAATTCAAAACAGACGGCAGTGAACTAAATGAAATCAAAAGGTAAAGGGCCTAAGTAAAAACTCAGCTGATAAAATCTTGCTACACAAGCATGAGGGTGAGTTTGATTTTAGCTCCCACATAAAGACTAGAGAGTGGTGGAACGTATCTGCAGTTCTGGCCATAAAGAGAAAGAGAAAGATGAATGCTTGAACCTCAATGGATCATCAAATTTGCCAAAAACTATAAGCTCCAGATTCATAGTGAGACCTTTTCTCAAAAAAGTAGGAAGGTTAGGTAGATGGTTTAGTGGTTACAAAGCTCTTGAAAAACAATCAGGAGGTCTTGAATAGGACTCCAAGATCAACATGATTGCATACAAAGTCCGGAAGTTCAACAAAAGCATCTGTCAGTCAAGCATTCTGGAAGGAAATGGGAGGTAGAGAGATAAGATTCTTGGCATTCCAACATGGGTAACTACATCTACATAAAAATTGGAGAGAGCTTAAAAAGGAATCCTAGACAGAAAAGAACAGCATTAAGCATTGTTTTGTAACACCATTTTCTTGGGTGGGTGGGTTCTGTTTGCTAAAAGCAAGCAGAGGCATGGCTCCTTTAAAAGATGTTTTCCTGATTTAGTGATAGCAGGAAGAAAAAAGCCACTCTGTTGTAAAACTGTGGCTTTCTGGGTAGTGCTGCCAGAACAAACTCTGATGAGGTTTAACTATGGAGCATTTAAATGGGGTTTATGAACAGAGTTTTACAGGATGCTTAATAGTAAAATAGACTGGCTCTAAGCATGGCTCTCAGAGATAGCAAACAGCTTGGCCATGCTGGACTGGGCAGAACAAGAAGAAAGTGCCATATTTTTCCTAACAATGGTTCTGCTTAAAGAAGGGCTTAGCATTTGAAAAAGCAGTCCTGGTCAGAAAAGAATTTCAGATACATAATAGGACAGATTCAGAGATAAAAGACCAGTAAATGATACACAGTGTGTGTTTTTTTTTATAAAAATGTATGTATGATTGAGAGAGAGAAGATAAAGAGTATAGAGAATCATAACAGAAAATAAGTTATTTTGAAAAAATAAAACACAGTTTTAATAAAAATAATATTAAAAAGCAATAGAGTGAAAACAAAAAGACCACGTAAAGATGGAAAGTGCACAGAGAGACTGTACTATGTATATTATTGTGTTTTCTTTGAATTTTTTAACTGCAAAAAGACATTTAATTCTGGTGATTGCTAAGCTAAACCAACATATCTATTTTAAAGGTATCTTGATTATAAAATTTGAATCTAAGGATTTGTTATTTTAGAAAAGAATTTCTTCTTTTGTTTCCACAGAAGATGAGAACCTGTGGATTAATTCCAGACTAATGTGGATTGATGGATCAATACCTCCCAAAAGGTGGTCATGAACACCCCCCCAAAAATTACTCCACCCAATAAAAAGCAAGAAGCAGTTTGAAGAGAACTACACCCAAATATTTATTTTCTTTAAAGGGGGATATGCTACAGAGATTTGTATGGCATGGATTTTAGTTTATTGGTAAACATTTAAAGTCAAATTTGTCATATGTATATTTCTGCTCTTGATTAAGGTATTGTGTTTGTGCAGCTCATTTTAAAATGTAATGTATAATTAAGAAATATAGGTTAATAGATAATCACTTATAATAGTCAAGCTTGTAGTCATGTTCCTTACATTTTCTAGATGTACAGAGATGTATTTCAGATAGATAAGCATTCTTCAAACCTTTCAAAGACTACAAAATATTCTATTTAATATGTCTAAAGAGCTTAAGACTTTTCATGACAATGAGACACATCTGCTCCTTGCAGCACCAACTACTATAAGAGGATGATGGCCATCGAAGAGGTTCCTTATGGAATTTGTTGGCCATTTTGGTTGGAGACTGTTTTTGCCTGGACTGCTTGATCTTATGCTGTATAAACTGGACATGCAAGACCCACAGAAAAATGACTGACAAACTGCCATTAAGAGGTAGAACATATCTTCAAATTTCCTGCTTCATGGAAGTCTGCCAGATACTTTGTGCCTGTAGGCTGAAGATGGATGCCCCAATGGTACAGAAGAACTTTGGGTGACTGTCTAGGCAGCAAGACGTTTCTGTCTATTCTATTCTAGAGTTTTGGAGTAACTTAAAATGCACTTCTTGTTTGTTTGTTTGTTTGTTTTAATATTAAATATTATATCCTTCTGAAGCCTTTCATGGAGTTGAAAAATTTATAGCTCTAGTTTTCTTTAGTTATCATAAGAGATAAAATAGATGTAATTATTGTAACTATAATTCTTGCTTGATACCTGATTTGCTATATGTAGTTTTTCTGTGTTAAAGTTAAAACCTTCCTTTTTATATAAACAGAAAATGGAAAGTGATGTGGGCTCCCCTCTGTAGGCTGTGAATACCATTGTTGAACAAAGAAACAGCTTGAGCCTATAGGAGAGCAGGGATAGGCGGGAGAAACTAAACTGAATGCTGAAGGCTGCAGAGTGAGAAGACCTGTAGCCCTACTGGAGACAGACACCAGAACTTTAGGAACATTACCCAGTAAGCCATTGCCTTGTGGAGATGCACAGATCAATGGGAATGGCTTAAATTAAGAGATAAGTGTTAGCAAATAAGAAGCTAGAGCTAATGGGCAAAGCAGTGGTTTAAATAATATAGTTTCTGTGTGATTATTTTGGGTCTGAGCTGCTGGGCTGTAGGGAACAAACAAGTGACCTCCTACAATATAGGTTAGCAAGCCTGCTGTACATAATTGATAAATGAATGAATAGTTAAATAAATGAATAAATAAACCAGATTGTCTCTCAAATCCAGATGGAAGGTATGTAGAAAAAAACTAGCTTTTTCTATAACTTCTTCAGGTGTACTGTGACACACTAGTTACATTTGCATACATAAATGTATACACACCCATGCACACAAACAAGCAAGTGACAGTGATTGAGGAAGATACCACACTTGACCTCTGGCCTTCACACACACACACACACACACACACACACACATACACACACACACACATATATATGCATACATTCATACATGAACTTGTACACTAATGAAAATACATGCGCACACACAAAAGAAATTAAAAGTATGTTCCTGAAATGAAGAAATAGATTTTAGTCTCTGAAAGAAAAAAATCAAGAACAAAGAAGAAATTTGAATGAGAGTTGTGTAGCTGGAACAGACTGAGGGGTTAAACTACTGTTGGCAGTGTTTAGGCTGAGGGAACACCATGGGTTGTGTTAATGAATGGGTCTCTATTTAAGGCAATGGAAAGACTCTGTGGGAAAGAAAACACTGGGTGACACTATGCAATTTGCCTTTTAAGAAAACAACTGGCAGCAAAGTAGCAAACTGGCAGGAAAAGGCCTAAGGGTAAGGTTAGCTGCTGGGATGAACAAGAATGATATTTCAATAATTCATGTGATGTCTTGTTACTTTGAAATCGAGTGTTGGAATGAGAGAGATGGGTGGTTGTAGCTATACAGAGGAGGAAGGGAAGTAGGGAAGACTGACATTTTTATCGCTTGACTTATTGCAGGCCTAAGGAGATGCTAACTGATGTGGGAGTTAGTGAAAAATGGACTTTTTCAAGAGACAATCATCATAAACTGAGTTTTAGATATTATGGTAGTAGTAGATATAAGATATTAGATAGTATTTAGATTTAGATATTATACATTATTATTTATTATATGGAATACATATTTAGATATTATATACTACATAGATTTATATAGTGTGTAGGTTATATAGTAGCATTAGATAATATGTAGTATATAGGTTTAGATATTATACTGTATTTTGGTGTATTACTGGGTTTCCATTATTTTACCTATTTGTTTTGGTTTTCTAAGGTAACCACAGGTGGACGATTTTATACACAAACATGTAGGGTGTTTATATAATTTATTTATAGCCAATGAGAATGAAATTGAAGCTTGGTGACTGTAGCTTCATGATAATCTAATATTATCAGTGAGCAAATGCACAAACCAAGAAAAAATAAAAAATGAGCTAAAAAATAGTAGACAGAAAAAAGAAACTAAGCACAAACCCTGTTCTTTCCATTACTCACATGGTTGTTTGAATGAGTGTGCCTGCTTCAACAGAGAGGGATACTATACAAAAAGAGTAGCACAGAATGCCTAAGAAGCAGACTGTTATCTATAATAGATTCGCTTGTTTTTGTAACCTACAGTTTGCCAACTATTATTATACTAGATTCATTATTATCCTAACTTCTAGTTACTGACCTATAAAGTTTAACAGACTTGGTAGAAGAGATATAAGTAGTTTTGGTTTTTATTAACTTGTTTTGCATTGAGAGTTACAATTTGAAGCCTGAGCTAGCAAGTATATAGCCCAAACTCCACCAACATGCATGGCAATCCTCCTACTGTAGTCTCTCCAGTGCTGTATTAAAGCTGTCAACTGTCATGTTCAGCTGTAATGCTACTAGGAGTACAGGAGAGCTGTCCAAATTAAGTATCACAAGAAAAATAATGATAAGTCCATGAATAGCTGGTCAGTAAATCATTGGATTCAAATAAAAAGGTGAAAGGGAAAGCTGGAGTGAGAAAGAGCTGGGGATGAGTTATAGTGTTATGAATTTATTGGGTATCTAGGGAATAAAAAAATTAAAAGAATTCAATATATTCTTCCCAAACAATTTGAAAGGAATTCAGGAATTCCCATTCTGAATGCCTTTCCATGATTGTTCCACAAAGGTTGTTCTCGTCAATCAATTCATCTACTTCCAAGCCCGTGATTCCTCACGATTTCATACATTATCATAATTGGACAAAGCTATATGATTAAAAATCTTTAAGGTCTGGTGACAATGATGAGTTTTCACTTTTCTTTCTTCCTGAGTTTACTCTTTCCCCCTGCCTAAAACACATATTTTCTTGCTTTGAGTTTATTTTGTATTGCCCTCTTTACATCAAGTACACAATTCATTTTATGTCCTCAAAAAATTGCCCAGAACCTCCGTCAAATCCCAGCTCTTTCATAAAGCTCTCTTCAGCTATTCTGACTCAAGATTTCTCTCTTCCTTTAAGGCCCACAAAACTTAAGATTTTTATCATGAATCCAGAAAAGTCAATGATATATGCTGTTCCCACACAGTTCATGAATACTTATCAGCTCTCTCAAATACATTTTAAGCATTCTTTCTCCTATTTTTGCTTTTATATTGTTAAGAGTATTTAACAAAACCTTACCACAAGGAAGATTGGTCTATTAAGCTATAAAAATGTTGATGTAGAAATTTCTCTGCAATAAACCTTACAGGATACTCTCATGCCATGATATTACACTTCTAAGAACCCTTCTCTGCTTTGTATGTCAAATGTCCATTAAGAATTATGAACTGAACAAGTTTGCACTCCTACCAGCAATTGAAGAGTGTTCAGCTTACACCATGTCCTCTCTAGCATAAGTTGTCATCAGTGTTTTTGATGTTGGCCATTATGAATGGGGTAAAATGGTGTCTCTGAGTCATTCTGATTTGCATTTACTTGATAACTATGAATGTTGAGTAATTCCTTAAAAGTCTTTCAGCCAATTGAGATTCCTCTGTTAGAGTTCTCTGTTTAGGTCTGTACCTCATTATTTTTATTGGACTATGTGATCTTTTGGTGTCCAATTTCTTGAGTTCTTTGTATATTTTGGAGATCTGTCCTCTGTCAGATATGGGGTTGGTGAATATCCTTTCTCATTCTGTAGGCCGCTGTTTTGTCTTGTTTACTGTGCCCTTTGCCTTACAGAAACTTCTCAGTTTCAGGAGGTCCCATTTATTAATTGCTCTCAGTGTCTGTGCTACTGGAGATATATTTAAAATGTCCTGTCCTTTGTCAAACTTGTACAGCCACTTTGGAAATCAGTATGGTGATTTCTGAGAAAATTAGAAATCAATCTATCTCAAGACCCAGCAATACTACTCTTGCGCATATATTCAAAGGATATTTAAACATGCCATAAGAACATTTGCTCAACTATGTTCATAAAAGTATTATTCATAATAGCCAGAACCTGGAAACAACCTAGATGCCCCACAACTGAAGAATGGATAAGGAAAATGTTTCATCTGTCATAATCTAGATAATTCCTCACAGACAGTTAACAATCCACGACACAATATTGAACAGCACCTCTTGCTTATTCAGCCTCAAGCAACAAAGCATCTCAACATTCTGGATTCCAGAATTTTAAACCAATGCCCCACGTTCTATATATAATCATTTCTTTCCACTTTTAGTTCCGTTGTCGGTGATTGACTCACTCTAAACCTAAACATAAGCATCTCAAAATGTTGCTGCATCTTCCTATGTATGCATCTTGTATATATGTTAATGTTCTACTTGGTTAAGTGAGTGGAACTCACTGAGGTACTGAAGATGGTCTCACCATATCAAGATAGTTCTCCAGTCAAAGAAGAAATCACAAATTTTAGATATCATGACACTCAAAGTTACTAAATTACTTTTTACATCTGAAAATGACAACTCTGAAATATTTATTTCTTTTTATTGCAAAAACATACATGGTAAGCTTGCCATTGTATTATAATTTGAAAACCAGAGACACTAGTTGTTACTGATGTTATTCTGATACTGTCACTTATGTCATGAATGGATTTGAGAATGTTCACATGAATTATAAGTGCTTTAAAACATACCCTTAGATTGGCAGAGTGAAGTCATTTATAGTTACCTCTTATTTCATGACATCTAATAAACATAATGTCTCTATGTTCTGCATTATACATTTGCCTATATTCTAAATACTTCACAGTCCATTTATTTTTACTATAAAAAATCATGTAACTGTGAGTTAAATTAAAAATATTTTGTTTTCAGCCAGGTGGTGGTGGCGCACGCCTTTAATCCCAGCACTCGGGAGGCAGAGGCAAGCGGATCTCTGTGAGTTTGAGGCTAGCCTGGTCTACAAGAGCTAGTTCCAGAACAGACTCCAAAGCCACAGAGAAACCCTGTCTCGAAAAACCAAAAAAAATTGTTTTCAACTATTAACAGCATTTAAAATTAAGTTTCAAATTCCAATTTAATCATTAGAAATTTCAAAACTAATGTACACAATATAGATGTATAATTTTAAGTATACACATGTGTTCCTATGCCAAACATACACATATATAATGTAAACATTTTCTTATTTCAGTCTCTTATAACTTGAATTGCAGCATAAATCTGTGTTTATTGGGTTAAAAGATGCTGATGGGTGTAGTGAATGAAGGCTTATGAAGCCTGAATTATTGAACATGCAGCTATGTGGCTTTTGATATGAGGGAATAGTATATGGTTGTATTTCATTACTGCAAAACACTGTTTCCAGAAGATAAGGAGGCGGTCTTCACCATGTGGGCATTTCTAGGACATCTGGCTTGGCTTATGTGTCTACACAGGAACCAGGAGATGTGAGAGGTTTCATTCCTAGACACGTCTGATCAAGTAGAAGTTTTTCATTAGGTGGTGAGCAGGAACTGATTTTATGAGTTCCTCATGAGAACCAAGGCCTACTGATACTTGGAAATCTAGCTTCTTATAATGGGTGCCCTGGTAGTGAACAAAACTGTGCCTTGTACATATAAAATGCTCTATAACTTTATGCAAATGGTTGAATGTGAAGATATATAAACCAAGATCTCAGTCCCACTCCCTGTCAAAATGAATCTATTTTCAGATGTTGTGATGATAACAACACTTCTCCAAAATTGTCTATCTGCTTGGAAAAATGGAGGCAGAAACTAAGAAATATTTGAATACCTGATGAGAAGGGAATTACTATAGGACATAGAATGGAAAACTACAGAAATAATGATTGAAGATAATTTCTTTGCAACTTATATTACCAAATATAGCAATTTGTACTAACATGATGAAGAATTTGTTGTTTTCGAAAGTAACATTTAACATAAGATAGCTCATGCTGACTCCTAACTTCATTGTGATTTTTTTACTTTTCTGAGTCAAGAGCAATTCTCTTGGGTGTAAGTCAGGAACAGGCAGAGGTCTAAGGGATAAGGAGGTGAGAACCATTTTGGGTTTGGGATATCTCGCTAAGGATAGAGTTTTCTATTTCCATCCATTTGCATGCAAAATTCAAGATGTCATTGTTTTTTACCACTGAGTAATATTCTAATGTGTATATATTTCACACTTTCTGGATCCACTCTTCCATTGATGGGCACCTAGGTTGTTTCCAGGTTCTGGCTATTACAAATAATGCTGCTAAGAACATAGTAGCACAAATGCTTTTGTAGTACGGTTGGGCATTAGCGAGATATCCCAAACCCAAAAAGATGAGTATGGTATGTACTCATCCATTAGTGGACCCTAGCCATAAACAAAGGTCACTAAGCTTATAGCTCACAAGCCTAGAGAAGCCAAATAGCACGGTGATCCCAAAGAAAAACATATATAGATCCCCAAAGAAAAACATATATAGATCCTCCTGGATTTCGGAAGCAAACAAGATCGCCAGGCAAAAGTTGGAAGCACG
>JAQHUG010000020.1:8938126-8955260 GCA_028555095.1 Dicrostonyx torquatus | reverse complement strand
AACTGAGACAGTGTGCTTGATCTATTTGGAGCTCATCAAATCCAGCTGGACCAGGACTGAAGGAGCATATGACCAAACTGGTCTCTCTGAATGTGGCTGCCAATGGGGACTGACTGATAAGCCAAGGATATTGGCACAGGGACCTATCTCTTCTGCATATATTGGCCTTTTGGGAACCTATTCTATATGGATGCACACCTTCTTAGGCTGAGATGGAGGGGGGAGGGCCTTGGGCTTTCAACAGGGCAGGGTATCCTGCCCCATATCAGGGAAGTAAGGGGAGAGCGGTGGGGTAGTGGGGGAGAGGGAGGGCCTGGGACAAGGGGAGTAAATGTAAATTTTTATTTTAACAATAAAAAAATTCTAAGTCAACAAAGAAAAAAAAGAAAAAAAAATAATAAAAATAAAAATAAGGAGCTGAGAACCCATATCTTCATCACTATATCACTATTGGCTTCCAGAATATTTCTTCCATTCAATTTTCCTGGAACCCTTAAACCTAAGAGTCATTTTCATCTTGTTTTCCTTTGGCTTTGATTTGTTTATTTACATTCTTATAAGAAGTATTTCATAGGCACACATGAGAATGAGACTATATTCAAATGATTTTAAAGTTCAAAATGCTAAACAAAATTAACTCAGACTAATTTTTGTATCATGACTCACAGATGAATAAGTTAAGTTTTGGAAAGGCTTAAGGTCATTAAGTCACTGAATTTCCAATGCTAAGAAAAGCAAACATATATTCACCTACGCTACAAAAAAAAACCACATGTGCTTGTTCTTGGAGGATTTGCATTCATATATACAGAAAATATTGGCCTGAATGGCAGAACATGTGCCAAGTCAATGCCTTCCATTCTAACTCACTGCTACAACTGCCAGTTTTGCTCTCAAGACCTCTTTTCTTACCTTCCAGTTCATGCACTTGCTGGAAGGTAAGAAGGTAAGGTCAAAACAATGACCACATATCTTCCTCAGTGATTCTGAACATACTATACTCTCAGTTTTAAACCCGATTGTTTCAAATGACCCAATATAAATTCAATCATCTTCTCGTCTATAAGAACAAAAAAGATGACTGAATATCAAAATTCCCATTTCTATTCCCAGAACCCTCTCCTCTGCTGGACTGGACTTTTCATACTGTGTAAGTGTCCAGAACCCTGAAATTGAGGAATTCTTGGCTTTATTTAAAAGAAGTGAACCCATTGGCTATTCTCTCATTTCTATTCTTTACTCTCTCTGTCTGTCTGTCTGTCTGTCTGTCTGTCTGTCTGTCTGTCTCTCTCTCTCTCTCTCTCTCTCATACACACACACACATGCACACACACACAAACACACACACACAAAGAATAGATGTGCAACTTACAATATTTTAGTTCCTTCTTTTCAAATTACTTTCCACACTCTAAGAGAGGGACCAGTTTGTTTTATTCGTGGTTTGCATCTATCACCTTGGAGAGTACCAGCCTTTGTTGATTCTCAGTAACATTTATTGAATGAAAAAAATCAGGTGAGTTGGCTGTGCATATTCACAGCAGACTCCTCCTAGTGCTATTGTTCATATCATTTTTCACACACAGCTTGCAAGAGGAATGTAAAGCAAAAGAAAATAAATTAACGAAGTGCATCCTCAGATCTGGGAGAGTGTGTACCATCTGCTCTGATAGGGCTGTCTCCATACTGCAACTTCCATTTATACACTCATCCAATTAATTGCATGACAAGGTGGATAAATGGAAATAGCCAGCTGTCTCATAACTTTGCAGTCTCTTGGCACTGACATTCAAAAATAAGTCATAGTCATTCTGATTTTATCCATAAACAGTTTTTAAAAGTAATTTTTAATTAGTTTGTTAATTGTGAATCTTTAATTCTATTCAGTTTCCTATAGCACATATGGAGTGTTTTTCATACTATGAACATCAACCTTTATTAGTAAATTAGAAGTTAAACTCATTTTTATACTTAAGGAAAAATACAGTCAAATTTTTGAGAGTGCTTGAAATTTCGCCAAAAATTTTTATGCAGGATTGGGCTTATTGTAACCAGAATGACTTAATGTTTTCTCCTGTATGAATTATAGAGTATTTTCTTTTGGCATCAGAGTACTTCTTTTAAGCTGATACATGTGCACATATGTGTTTGGTTAGAGTATTAATAGTAATTTTAGCAGGTAAAGCAATGGTTGCTTTTCAAAAACTACACAGATAGAATTAGTTATTGAAATAGATATTCAATAACAAACTTCTTAAGCCAGAAAAGTGTTTGAGATCATATTCATAGAATTTCTAGTTCTGATTAAAATACATTCTTTACCTTTATTGATAAGAAGGCTTATTAATGATTTTACCTAGACTACACTGGTAAAACAGTGGGAATGTAATGTCCACTCCTCTTCATGATAGTTTGTCTGTTAAGACATGGTTATATACCCCCAAAGGATTAACCCAGTAAACTGAGTATGGCAGTGGGAATATATGTGACAGATTGCTCATTACACGAGTTTCTCTTTCATGTAGAAGACAGATGGCTTTTCAAGATCATTTATGTTTTTAAGTGCACCCTAAATCCCCTATAGTTACATATAGTTAAGGAATAAGACATTGCACAAACACCCTGCCAGACTTAGTAGCATACACTTTTAATCACAACATACAAGATGCAAAGGTGTAGGACTGAGACGTAAGGTCTACTTGGCAGCATACTTTGTCTAGGATTACCTGGGTTTGTGTGAGAGCCTATGAAAAATAATTCAGTATGAACTAACAGAAAGAAAACAAAAGTAACAACTATGTCACCAAACCTTTAAAACATGTTAACCATGATAAAAAAAAAAAAAGCTCCTCATCTCCTCATTTCCATTAGGCAACTTACTACCTATATAACTTTGACTAATTTGGTCTACACCAAAAAATTTACTAATAGTACAGTTTATATCTTTCACCAATAATTTTGAGATTTTTGTAGATGTGATGTCACGTGCATTATTTTTTTCAAACCTGAAAGTCATTTCGGTAAAACAGCATGAATCTTATGACCCAATGCATCAGTCTTACCACATGGACATAAATGTTTTCCGCCACCTCTCAATCAGAGTCCAGATTAATGAGGGGAACAAGCCATCCAATGTTAGTACTATCTTTTAGAATAAACTCTGAAGTGCTTCCACTTAATCACATTCCCTCTGGTTTTGGAGATTACTAACAAACACAACCTGGTCACAATAGAATCATCATGCCCTTTCTTTCGACGTTTCTGTGTGTGTACTCATTTATCCTATGCACACAGTAATTATTATCACTCAGAGGTGTAGTATTACTAACCCCCTTCTGTTCATTTTTAGTAGGTCCAATTTGGCTTATGGACATCAGTCCATAAACTAGAAAATTCAGCATACATAGACACTCAAGTGTTGGACAAATGTGACGATTTTAAATATAAACAGTTATCTTCAAAGTATAATTTTCATGGAAAGAGTTTGAAGAACACGTGTGCACAGGATAACATGAGATATGTAGATATTTTTAGTCCCAGTATCCCTAAACTATCTTCTATGTTCATCTGTTGTCTTTCTAATGAAGCAGTTCTCTGTCCTCCTGAGTCTATCTCTTAGCTAGTTTTTAAAAGTATCCACCTGTATTTTGTTACATAATTAAACATATCCTCATGTACTTTGTTGCATAATTCCCAAGACACATACAGGGATAAGTTGTACAAAGCATTTCCCCTCCTACTTTGTTCATCTAATAAATTAATGTTAAAATGAAAGAAAATTTTAAAAAAGGAAAACCTTCAAATATTTGGGGAAATGAAACTCCTCGAAGTAGAAGAAAGACGATTTTATTCATAGATTTCTGTATATTAAGCCTGGTTTTAGTATTCTTAGACTCATTTAAAAGCAAATTTTACTGATGCCTTTGAAATTATGTTAACGCTACTAATGGAATAATGCATTTTCCCTGTGTGAGTAATAATGCCGTGTAGAAATTTTGATACATTTCCCACAAGAGTCCCATTTGTTCAGTGCTAGCTGTTTAAGCCTCATCCCATTTAGGACAATAAATCACTGCCTTTTAGAATAAAATTATCTTCTTGAATATGTTCGCTGATACAGCATTTGTAACAGAATTTTACTGTGTAGGAATCGAGTATGAGTGAAATGTTCATCACCTTTGATGCTGGGGAAACCATTATAAATGTGTCTCTTCCTAGTATGAATATTGTCTGGTCTTGACTTCATCTCTCCCAGGATACAAGAAAGTAGAACACCAACGCAGCATGTATTCCAGATAGAAAAGGGAATACCTGAGTGTTGATTCAACTGCCCCCTGGAGACTTCTCATGATTTCCCTGTCTCTAACGCTTTAAAACAAAGAAGTTCATCTATCTTCTGTTGCTGTAACTTACGTTTGGCATGTTGTATATCACATTTCTCTCTGTGTCTCTTTTCCCTGGAAAAGCAGTCCTTTACAATGCTCCTAAGGATGCCCACATGAAACTCCCACCCTTTAAAACTCATGCTGGAAGGCAGTCTTTTTCTTCACAGTATGTTCAGCCTTTTGCCCTCTGACAATATGTTCAGTCTCCCTCAAAGTTCACTGCTTCTATCACTTTCATGTTCATTCAAACACAGTTTATAGGGAGTATTGATGTATCAATCAATTCCTCCAGTCGCAGCTATGAGAGATAGATGCCATGCTCGGGCATAGCACCACCTGTGAGCATTACTGTTCAGGTATTTTCAGCGTTTGTTAGTTGGAGTCAATGTTTCCTTGATTGCCATACTTTAGTTCATCTACTAAGGTCAGATAACTGGTTCCTAATGTCAAGATTTTCTTTCATTTTCCTGATAGGTTTGTCTATTATGCAAACACATGGAACTCTAGAGTTGCATTAATGATTCTTCTTATGATGAGAAAGACCTTATGAGGGTTCTTCTTGAAGGTATGAGAGTTGAGGCTGTGTACACTGTTTCTAAGATACACGTCAAGGGGTTGTCGAGCAGGCAGCATGCCGCACCTCTTAAAGTTTTTGCCTGCCCTTTGAGAATAATTTTGTATTAAAAGAATTGATTTTGTAATTTATTACTAAACATAGAATTAGATTTACAGGATTAACTATTTAATTATTAAATTGGAGTTCTATGTACAATTTCTAGTGAGGTTTTAGCTACCATGAGTGTAATATCGTTTGATTTGATTCATGAAAGCTAAAAATATATTATTTAAATGAAAAAAAAAATGGTTTTTTAAAAAACAAAGACCTTAATAATGTAGCATTTTGTCTCTTCCAGCTGGCTAAGAGCCATGGATGAACACAAAAACATAAAATAAATGTACAGTAAAGGTGACATGAACGATATTGAACCCTTAATGACTGGACGGATGCAGTCCTTAGCCATTCTGAATCGACACCCTGTGCTCTGATTGCTCACCAGTCTCGGTTGCTCTGGTTTCCTTGGTTCAACCGTTTTGGAGAAACCTCCTCTGAAAATATGGATCCCTGTCTTTTGGTCTGCTGTTGCCTTGATCCCACTTCCTTCTCTCTGTCCAAGGTAGATCCTTGAGTTTGATAAGTCCCAACTCTTTCCAAGATTTCTTTCTTAATAACTTTGCAGCATATTCCCCTCCTCTCTTTACCTACTCACAACAACTGCCTTGATAATTTTATATTACAATCCCCCAAAGCCTGAGAACTGAATATCCATTGACTGTAGAATCATAGTAGCTGGGAGTCCCTATCTCTGTGGAAATTGTCCTGTAGTGACTTTATTAGGCACTTTCAAGATGATTAAATATGTGGAAGTGGGAGGAGTCAGGAACTATTAATTTCTCCCCAGAGTCTCCATGGTGATTGTAAGAAGCAAAGTTTATCCCGAAAAGAGATACAATAGGTTGATTATATACAGAGCACAAGAGACATTCCACCTGACACATGCCCACTTTTCAAGACAGCAGCTTTTACCTCATACAACGAAGACTTAGTTTCTTAAATTCATTTTTTTCTATGTAGGATTAAGCAGCCACAATATAATTTCATATAATTTCTTCCTCGTACTGTAACCTTTTCCACACAATGTCAGTTTATGGTCCCTTTTTGTGTTTTTGAAAGAGACTTTTTATAGAGTACAATACTTTAAGTATGCATAAATTCTTTTGAATTATAAGAATAAAAAAAAACCAAAATAGCATCTTTAAAGCTGCCTTATACTTTGTAAATCAGCCTGGAAGTTTCTCAAAAAAAAACCCTAAAAATAGAAATGCCATATGACATTCCATGGCATATGTTCAATAAGATTATACCCTACTAGAGAGATACCTGCACATCCAAACATCCAGAGAACCTAGACAACAATGAGGACCCTAAGAGAGGCGTACATAGATTTAATCTACGTGAGAAGTAGAAAAAAGACAAGATCTCCTGAGTAAATTTGGAGCATGGGGACTTTGGGAGAGGGTGGAAGGGGAGGGGAGCAGAGAATAATGTACAGCTCAATAAAAAAGTCAATAAAAAAATCAAACATCTAAAATACTGAATCAGCTTAGATGCCTATCAATAGATAAGTTGAACAATGATGCAATAATATAGACAATGGAATATTATTAAGCTGTAAAGAATAAAATCATGAAAATTTCTGATAACTTTTCAGGCAATTTTCAGAATGGATCTGGAAAGAATATACTAAGTGTGTTGACAGTTGAAGAAACACAAAGGCCATTTGTTCTCTCTTACATATGCAGTTTCTTGTTTATCTTTATTCTTTTTCTTTCTCTTCTCTTTGTCTTTTTAACTTGGAATGAAAGTAAAAGTCATAAAACTAGAAAGGGACCTTGTCTGGGGGGACATTGTGATGAAGGATGGGTCTAATATATGTAAAATGAAAGTAGAGAGGTGGGATCTGCGGTGAGAAATGGTGAATATGGCCTGGGCCTAGGAGTATGTGGGAAACCTATAGATAATGGGAAGGGCTAACCCAAAAGAAGTGGATATAAAAAACGATTTGGAGGCCTATTAGCTTACAATTCAACATTCAAAAGTAGTGAAAGGACAGTAGAACCCATGGGAAATAAAAGACTAGATTAATACTGAAAGTTAAAGAAGTTTACAGAGATGACAGTTACGGCCTGAGGTAACAGAAGAGGTAGCAAGAAGTCAATCAAAACTGAAGATGTATGAGAAAGGGTCATGGAAACCCAATTGTTGGTAAGCTAATATAAAATAAAATTAAGAAATGAGTTCCACGAGGGTTGGCCTAAATGGTGTTGCCCCTGACTGTGTAAGTCAATAAATGAAAACTGCACTGTAAGACATGGGACTTCAGGACAGAAGTCTCCAAAGCTATGTAGGTTCCTGTCATTACTATTGTTTTTCACCATAGTTACATGGTCCATGCTACAATACCAACCTGCCAGGTAAGATGTTCTTACTGGTACAATAGTGAGAGGGCTGTTATGTACTCCACCGGAGGGAACTTCATCTCTGGAATGACAGTCATGGTCCTGTACCCAGGGGTAAGCATGTTATATGCCATGGGGTGGAACCTGCTGCTGTTGCTTTGCTGAACATGTGCCTTCTAAATATTTGTGTTTACGGCTAGATATCAGAGCTTCTCTCCACCTTGGAGGAGCTTCTTCATTTCATTGGAAATGGTCAACAGAGAGATATGTAATTGACCAACGTGCTGAAAATGAGATTACAAGTGCTTATTCCTAACAGAACATCTATATAAACTTCCCCCTCCCTGAGCTCAGGAAGCATCACTGAAGAAGAGATGGAGAGGACATGTAAGAGCAGACGTAAGATTATCAAATTCTGTCTTTCGGACATAACATGGCTATCACATGTCATAAATTTACAACAGCCATGATTACCTGTGTTGTGGAAAATATTGTTAATTTTTTTGCTACTGGACATTTGTTTAATGATGAAAAGGTGTGTTGCTTTTGTTTATGCTGCATTTGTTTAACTCTGTGAAGCTGTGGCATTGGCTTTGCTGGTCTATGCCGGTCTGAAACACCTGATGGTCTAATAAAGAGCTAATGGCCAATAGTGAGTCAGGAGAAAAGATAGGAGGGACTGGCAGGCAGAGACTATAAACAGAAGAAGGAACAATAAGAAGGGAGAAACAAGAGAACAAGAAGAGAAGGACATCAAGGTACAGTCACACAGTCAGACCATAGTAAGAGTGAAAAGTAAGATATACCGAAGTAAGAAGAGGAAAAATCCCAGAGGCAAAAGGAAGACTGGAAAATTTAAGTTAAGAAAAGCTGGCTAGAAACAAGTCAAGCTAAGGCCAGGCATTTGTAACATAGGAATCATAAACCTCCATGAATTTAGAGTAAAAGAATAGAGTTAATACAAGCAAATACACACCTGTGGAAGATCACACCATATCAGGTAACATAAAATTCTAGCATAAATGATCTCCACACTACATCTTTTTCTGAAGAGTTATTGGTAGTTGATATTTTCTGAGAGAAGGAGAATAAGCCTTTTTTTTTTGAAGATGTAGCAGAAGTTCCTGTGCTCCAGTATCGGCCCCATTCCCATGCATATATGGGCATCACACACTATCATCCTGGGTCACAAAAAAGTCTCGAGTCTATGAGAATGATGTGTTGAAGGGATGTGGAGGGAATTAGAATCATATTTAACTATACACAAGTATGACATTCTCAACAATTGTGGATTGACTTAGTGTTTTTTCTTCGTTCAGTTTTAGTTATAAGAAATAGGACATCTCACTCGTTATAGTCAATTTGATATACAGTTTTACCATGATGGTTGCATGTGCATATTCCAGAATAATTTTAAGTGATTAATTTTATTTTGAATTTTATAATGTATTGTGTGTGCGTGTACAACTGCTTGAGACTGAGCACATGTGAGTGACTATGACTATGCACGCACATGTGGAGACCAGGCGGTCAGTGTCAGGTCTCTTTTCCTATTATTTTCTAACTTATCTTTTGAGACTGGTCATTTACTGTACAGGTACTTGTGAGTACATATTCTGTGTGTAAATGAGGTTATAGGCATTTGTGAGTCACCTGATGGTGTATTCTGGACACTGAAATCTGGTCTTCTGCAAGAGAATTGTGTGGTCTTAACAAATGAGCCATTGCTTCAGGCCCAGGTCTGTCCATTTTTAATCAATAGAAATTTCAGATTGATAACACATAATTTTTAAAGACTAACAATTTTCAAGCTGATGTAGGCTAATGATAACTATAATCTTAAAACCCATTTGATGTTAATTTTCAAAGACTAATGCTTTAATAAATAATGTTATAATTTGTATAGACATTAAATAAAATAATTTATTTCCTTATAACTTCAGTTATTTTCAGAAAATGTATCACATGATAATTATATTTCCAAGTTTATTATAAATACAATATTTTGAAGCCTTTCCAAACCAGAAGATAAACATTGTTTGATAACTTAGAATTGTGACTTTATTATATTGCTGCATTACTGTGTATTGTTATTAACTATTAAATGATCAATTAAAGGGAAGTGCTAAATGCAAGATAAATCAAGACATAAACCAGGAAGGTTTTTATAAGAATTCATTTGCCAATTTATAATATATGCACACATCTAAAATGAATAGGAATTAGCTCATTACCTGTGCCCCAAACTTTTGCTATAGCATGAGCTAAGAAATTCCCCAGCTTCACAATTTCAGTTCTTTGGTTTTCCAGAGACATTTATTAAGTCTGAAACTAAATGAGGCTTCTAAAGGAACACCAGAGTGGTAAATGGTTTAAATGGACAACACGTTAAGATATTTGGTAGGATTGTTCCGGCTGTTCTATGTACTTCCTTTACAAAGCTGTACATAGTTACTAAGAAGGATGAGATTATCATCCACCAGGTGTCATGCCTCTGCCCTGTGTGCTGCTGAGATGCTATTTAGAGAAAGCACTTTCATTATTTTTTCTTCTTTTTGTTATATGAAGAGATAGGGTGTATCACAAGCATAAGCAATGCTTAAAAGTATGTAAAAATAGAAAAGATAGCCTACAGGCATTTCTTTTTCATACTGACCAATTTTCATACTTTCTCTTGAAAGCCAATGGTAAGAATCACTTGTTCTGTCTAAGGTTAAACTGTTCAGATTTAAGCTTGGCCTTCAATATAAACAGGTGACATTTCATCGTAGACTGATTGGTACTTTCTTATCCTGCTGCCTCATATGTAGAGGTTATGAATGAAAATCAGATGATTTGTTCTAGATGGGTTATTTATAAATATTCACTCAAAGTAATTAGCAGAAATACGTACCAGTGGAAACCATGGGGTAAGAAGCACAATGGTTTAATCATTCAGTTGCCTTTTTGCCTTTTTTATTTTTTATTTTCTGCATCTTATTCTGGTGTTCTAGAATGACAGAGGAGTACAGAAGAAAGATGTGAAGAGTCTAAGTTTATGTTTTTCTTTGCTGAGAATTGACATTTTATTTATTCACTGAAAGGAGATTTTGATGTTAAGTTGCTAAAATGGGGTTCTTATATTAGGCTAAAGGCCTTACATCTAATTTTATAGGTACAGAAATCACATTAACTGAATTTAATTGGGATGCTGTCTGGTCCGGTATGGGTGTCTAACTTTGTAATGGCATGATAACAGATGGACTTAATTCAGGTAAGCAGTTCACAGAGTATCTCTAATAAGATGATTGGAGAGAGAATTTCAAAGTTATTGATGCATTATTGTGCTTGGAGATCAGATCCAAAAAACTCAGGATGTTCTATGTTTGCTTGCTACCATTGTTTTGTTTGGTCTAATTCTACATTTTTTTTAAACATTCTACACTTCTAATTTCCAAATGCATTCCTCCTTTTATTGCCATATTATGCATGATCATACAAGTTATCATTTCTGACCTAACTTTATTCCTCCTTTTTGTGTCTTGCTATGATATAATTCAGACACAGTTCCTACCTTCTCATCCTGTCTGATCTACTGTAATAAATTCCAAATGTGTCAACCTGTTCCAAGTACTTCCATCTCCAATTGTTGCCAGGGTGCACATTTGTCTTTATTTTGCTCACATGTTATCATCTCATTTCCCTGAATGAAACACAGCTATGCTATCTCAAAAGCCCATTCTCCATCTGTCAACAATATATTGTCAGTTGATGTAGATATTATGCATCCTGTCCAAGTTTATCAGAGCTCAGCATATCTGTAGCCTGCCACAATACCTGCCATGTCCTATGTCTCCATCCTATGGCTTCTCCCATTGGCTAATGACGTTTTTCATCTCCAGTCTTGTAAAATGTTTCTGCAAAGAGAACCTCAGAAGCCCTTTCTCAACAAGACATCTCTTAATCCGTTCTCATTATGTGCCACATAGAATAATAGCTCTAAAATGCTGCCCAAATGCTTATCTCTAAACATCGGATTGTATTGGTTAACACACACACACAAAGGAGAATATGGATGAGATGGAATTGTAAAGGCTGATTAGATGGGCATGAGATGACAAGGCCCTGCTTGATTATCCAGTGAGGAAACTTCAATGACAAGGCCTTAATGACCAAACCAGGAAACAGGATGCTCATAGAGATGATAGTGTGAAGAGATGGGAGCAGTTGTTAAAAGCTTGGAAGAGGGCTGGAGAGATGGCTCAGAGGTTAAGAGCACTGACTGCTCTTCCAGAGGGTCCTGAGTTCAATTCCCAGCACCACATGGTGGCTCACAGCCATCTATAATGAGATCTGGTGCCCTCTTCTTGCATGCAAGCATACATGGAAGGGATGTTATATACATAATAAATAAAGAAATCTTAAAAAAAAAAAGCTTGAAAGATGCAGAGTTGAGGCCATAGGCAAATGGCAGTAAATGTGTGACCACTTAAAGGACAAACATGTCATCTCCCCAGAGCCCACACCAGCTTACTGCATCACTACAGTAAGACACATTTCAGACTTTTGCCTCAGAGAAGTAAAAGGCAATGAAGTGTGTGTGTGTGTGTGTGTGTGTGTGTGTGTGTGTGTGTGTTCACACATGCATGAAGAAATACTTTTTTGGTAATTGTTCACAGAAGAAAAGGGAGACCATTTCTCAGAAAAATTAACATAAATCCTTTAAAGTTATAAAAGCGTATGCATAAATGACACATTGAGCCAGTCACTTTTTTAGGTACTTTTAATTGTCTCCTGTTTCCTTTGCCAGCCCAATTAAGGAGATAGCATTGTGTTCACTTTGCAGATAAAATACATATGACTTAGAAAACCTCCATTGTTGGTCAAGTTCAAGATCATGTGGTAGAACTAATGGTGAGGCATGTACAAGACGTAAAGCAGAAGTTTCCCTAAATTGGTCTGATTCTAAATGTGAGACTCCTCCATGCATTCCGTGCTGCTTCCTAGAGTTATTCCAGATTTTCTGCCTAGAGGTTCTTGCTCAGCCCTCAGAAACACTGAGCTGAGCTGAATCCAGCGATCTGCTCATGATCACACAGCTGGTTGATCTGAAGCCAAGGGCCAGGCTCTTTCCAGTGTTCTCAGCTTCCAATGTGCAGGACCAATATCTAAAATCCTGACTTGGTATCTATAGCACAGCTGCCTGATTTTGGCAGAACTACACAGAGAATTAGAAGTTGGTGGGTCTGCTTCATGTCGTCTTGATTGAAAAGGGTTGAAAGAAATATTGTTGGCCGAAATTCCTCATTTCTCCATTATGAAGCAAAGCTGGTCTTTAAATTATTGTGAAGGCAGGCAAACTAATTTAACGGTTGCTGGATTTTCTTTTTTATAGTACCTGTGAAACATTTAGTTCAACTGCTAAAATATTTAGGGAGTGTGCAATCCCCTGCCCTTCCATTGGGTTTGTTTCAGAAGATCTTGTCTGTCTTTTTTTGTGGCCATTGTTTTCTCCTCAGTGCTACCCTCTTTCTGAAGGGAAGGAGATACCTACAGTTAATTTAGAAATTTAATTATATAAAAGCAATGTTAAAGGCAGAATACTTATTTACAATCTCACTTCTGCTTGTCAGTCTTCAACTTAATTCCATTCAGTTTTTTCAATATATAAGTCAGCACATCACACTCATTAAAATCTATTTAAATTGAAAATATTTCATAAGCTCCGAGTAGCAAAAATAAGTTAACAGTATTAATAAGAAAAGGTCTAACAGTGAGGACATCTTTTTAAAATCCTTGTAATACCCATAATGAGCATGAGAATATTCTGAAAAAGAGATCTCAGGGCTGTAAATAAGATAGTACTTTTTAAAGATGTCACCATTAAAAATTGGAATTGTAAATGTCAACAGCCATTTGCTTGCTCTCTTCACTTCCAACAAGGCATTAAATTATCTTGATAATGCTTACCTTGTGTAGTAATGAGGCCGCTTGTTGGTTCCTGGCAATTCAGCCCCAAAATAATCACACAGAAACCATATTATTTGCAATACTGTTTGGCCAATAGCTTAAGCATATTTCTGGCTAACTCATATCTTAAATTAACCCATCTCCATTAATCTGTGTATTGCCATGACACTGTGGCTTACCAGGTAAAGTTCCAGTGTCTGTCTTCTATGGGGCTACATGGCATCTCTCTGACTCTGCCCTTTCATCTCCAAGCATTTCGTTTAGTTTTCCCCATCAAGTTTTGTTCCCCTAAAGCTCTGCTATAGTTTCAAAGCAGTTCCTTTATTAACCAATGTTATTCATAGTATACAGAGGGGAATCCCGCATCAACCTTGAGAATGTTCCTGGATTTCTACAGAATATACACAAATATGTAATCAAAACTAATACACACTGACTTCATGTGACATCCAAAAATATGGGTCAATGAACAGCATTAAAATTTTAACTGATCAATTATTGTGTGTGTGTGTGTGTGTGTGTGTGTGTGTGTGCATGTGTGTGTAGGTGAGAGGGACTTGGTTTTCACTTTGAGACATATTGCATTGAACTAGGGTTGTCAAGATGGGTAGCAGATACCTTTAACTGTTGAGGGATCATGCCAGCACAACACTGAAATTCCTTGACAAACATGTTGTGCTTTTGGACACATTGGGTGGTGTAGGAAGCCACAGTTCTTTGGTTAAGAATAGTCTTGCCACTTGCACGCAAAGCAAAGCACCAGTTTGTGTTTAGATGGTTACAAATGCTTTGTAAAACACCAATTGACTCTTATCATGCTAGTAGGAGACCATAGAAACATGCTCCTGGCTGGACTGCTCTGTAATAGGTAACAGTAAAGAAAGAGCTGGAGCAAAAGAGTTGAGATATAAACATTTAAGATCACACACGAGCAGTCCTTGCTTATAGCTGGAACATATTTCTGTTATAGACTTAAAAAATAAAATAAAATCTAGCTCCTGTTCCATCCTCTCCTTCTAACGTTAATCAAACACAAAAATAAGATACATTATTCTCTCACACCTTCGTACCCTTCCTAAAAACAGTTTCACAAGATTCATTATGAAATACCAAGGAGTAAGTGAAGGAAAAAAGAGAAAATCATATTAGTATTTATTCTAACACATTTGTATCCTTATTAATAAAACACAAGAAAAAATCTCTAGGTATTGATATACCATGGAAAGATTTATCAGTTGTCATGAAATCTAAGCCAAAGGTTGCCTTGTAGTCGGGCTAAACTTTTGAAGCTTTTTAGTGGCCGAGCATTTTGGCATTTTCCAGTCTTCTTAGGGAAGCAGTATCATTCACCTTCTTTTCTTTTAAATTAAGAAAATAAGATAATCAACAAAATCATTCATACATATCTCGACATTTAGTGAGCTATTAAACTGAAATTTTAACCAAGCCAGACTGGAACCTAAAGTTACAATTTTACCTGTTTCTGAAGGGTTATAGCAGACATTAAAAAAATAATAGAGTGAAATAAAATCCATGAGGTGGATATTAGTTTTCATGCTCTGGTTTTTATGAAGATTCACATAAATGCTCTGGTCGGACTTTGCATTAAACTCTAATAATGTCGTTAAACTTACATCTGTATATTTGTGGAGATGGTGGGGGAGACCATGGGGCTTCAAATCCTATGTCGTCTTCAGTCAGTTTCAGTAATTGTTGCCTCACGATTCCATTTGTTCCAGCTCTGACCACTTCCTACCTCTGCGTTTGCTGAATCAATTCCCAGACATCTAATTATACTTGGGGATGCAGTTCTCTGGCAGCTTCTTCAGAGATCTACGTGTGAGGTTAGTAGAAATCAGAGTCAAGTATGGTTGAATCTGGAGGCAGGAGAAGACATCGGAAGAATGGGGGAGGTTTGGCGACCAGAAAGTGCTTGGCAAAGTTGAAAAGAGCTGTGGGCAAGGGAGTTTGATGGAGACTCTGTGGAAAGAGGCAACTTGAACTTTGTGATGAGGCACAGCACCAATGTGCTAATTGCAGGGTACCACTTCTGTGAAGGCACTTGGCTTCAAAAGAGTGTTAACCTCCAGCTCTCATAAACACTTGCTGTCAGTGATAATGTCCCCACAGAAGATCATTTTCAGTGTGCGTTGGGGAGTTCAGATGGGTGTGACGATAGCTTATAGTGTCCACCAGAAACAGGCAGGGGAAGCCATGCCAAGGTAGCGAGAAGGAATTCCTGGTGGAGTTTTCTTCCTTTGTTAAACTCCCAGATTCTTAGACCCACAACAGATATTTTTATACCAGAGGGATAAACAATAATAATGCCTACTGGAAATGGATCTCTTCTCAGCTCTTATCAGAGGTTACAATTATTTTATCACCCATTGCTGTCTGATGCGTTTAGTACTCCAATCACAGAACATTTAAAAGGTCATGTAGGAAACTTAGGGATAAACGTAGGAGGTCTGAAATGATTGAAGAGCTCCACTTCCCCTTGCCAGAGAGAATCGTGAAGGTATTAGGCAGAACTAAAGTTTCCAAGTCTCAAACGCTAAGTGTCAGATCATACTGAGATGAGCATTTCCTGCTGTTTGTGTTTTTGGTTTGTGTTGATTGCCCTGGCGAAAATAAAAATGGTGATCCCTGTCCTTAAAATTCCTTTTGATACTCATAACAAATGAACTTTAGCGTAAGGACCCTTTCACCTTTCACTAGTTGTGACACAGGTGCAATTTTACATAGCAGAAAAAAATTTGACCATGGAAAGTGAACTGTTACTAAATATGTGTATATATGCCTAGATATGGTAGTCTCCTTGGCTCTAGCCATCACAAAACCTCTGCCCAAGTCTACACTTGACATTTATGAATGGAGAATTGGACATTAAGACAGACACAAAACCTTTCACAGCAGGATATATACATAAAATTCTCAGAATAATTCTTTTTTAATATTTATTTATTTATTTATTATGTATACAATATTCTGCTTGTGTGTATGCCAGCAGGCCAGAAGAGGACACCAGACCCCTTATATTTTTGGTTGTGAGCCTAGCCTTTTTAATGGCTGAGCCATCTCTCCAGCCCCACCAGACCCCTTTACAGATGGTTGTGAGCCACCATGTGGTTGCTGGGAATTGAACTGGGCACCTTTGGAAGAGCAGGCAGTGCTCTTATCCTCTGAGCCATCTCTCCAGCCCCAGAATAAATCTTTTAAACTAAGACACAGACATTTAGACATTTATGGATTGATCCATGAATGTCCAAGAGAAGAAGCCTGATTTCCGTTTAGTGTCATGTGAGAGGTGCCACTGGCCTTCTCTGTGAAAGAGTTGTCCAATGAAAACAATACACAAGCTAATTAGAAAACAGGATTCAAACCATAGACCTCGGCAAAGAGCACCATGGAAATAGTGAGGGCGTTGAACCCTGCTAACAAAGCTCC
This sequence comes from Dicrostonyx torquatus, assembly GCA_028555095.1. NCBI lineage: Eukaryota > Metazoa > Chordata > Mammalia > Rodentia > Cricetidae > Dicrostonyx > Dicrostonyx torquatus. Next base: position 8,938,461 of record JAQHUG010000020.1, on the reverse strand, counting down.
GCTCCTCCGGAGCTGACGCAATTCATATCCCTCTAGCACTTGCACAGATTTTCGTGTCAAATCTACTCCAAGCTACAAAACCTGCTTTAAAGTTAATTGTGATTTTTAAAGGCCAGATCATAAAATTAAGTGAGAACAGTGAACAAAAGGTATTTTAGCTGAGGAAAATAATATTGGGAAAAGCTCTTTAGAAACACTGTGAATTAAATCTAAACTAAAAGCTCCACTTTCAAGTATACATACGTGGTATATACATAGTGAATAATCAAATTAGTGGAAAAGCAGAGGCCATACATTTTAAAAAGATCAGGGAGGATTGTATGGCTGGGTTTGGA
>JAQHUG010000020.1:8902103-8926200 GCA_028555095.1 Dicrostonyx torquatus | reverse complement strand
GGTTATCTCACTCAGGATGATTTTTTTCCTAGTTCCATCCATTTGCCTGGAAATTTTAAGATGTCATTGGTTTTTTGCTTGTTTGCTTTTTTCTTTTCTTTTCTTTTCTTTTTTTTAAACTGCTGAGTAGTACTCCATTATGTAAATATGCCACATTTTCCTTACCCATTCTTCAGCTGAAGGGCATTTAGGATGTTTCCAGGTTCTGGCTATTACAAATAAATAGGTACATCTTTTTGAGATTAAAAAATAATTATATCATTTCTCTCCACCACTTTCTCCCTCCAAAGTCTCCTGCATTCTGTTATTTGTTCATTTTTGACTCCATGTCAATTTTTTTATTATTAATTTCTGTTACCTGTATGTTGTATGAAATGCCACTTGTTGGTTACCAGCTGCCTGGCTAGCTTAGACCCGAAATAATCACACAGAAACTGTATTAATTAAGTCACTGCTTTGTCCATTCGCTCTAGCTTTTTATTGGCTAACTCTGAAATTAATTTAACCAATTTCTATTAATCTGTGTATGGCCATGTGGCTTTTGCTTACCTGCTAAAGTTCTGGCATCTGTTTCTAACGGCTCCATCGTTTCTCTCCAACTCTGCCTCCTTTCTCCCAGCATTGAGTTTAGTTTTCCCACCTAGTTCTGTTCTTCCCTGCCATAGGCTCAAAGCAGTTCTTTATTCATTAATCAATAAAAGCAACACAGAGACAGAAGGAAGTTGAACACCACCTGCACATATGTCTATATACTTATATTGATAAATACAACCTTCCAATATTGTTATTTTTATGTACGTTTTCAGTGCTGATCATTTGGTACTGAATAACAATTTAAGAGAAAACTGATACACTTCCAAGAGGAGGAGAATATTACAAAGTATTGTCTTGTATCGCTGTGCCACAATTTAGAATTCAGAGAAGTTAGAGCTCTGAGATTGAAATAATACAGAATGCTAAATCGAAAATGATTCCCAGCCTAGTACCTAAACAAGGTTTTATTATTAGATGATTGGAGCAAAAAAGCATGCTCCGTAAACAGGCTTCTTTACAGAGAGAAACATCTAGAGAAATATGAAACAAATAGACACTTTTAAAGGTCAGAGGACCAGTGAAAAGAGCAGTACTCTAGGTTTGTTTCCTATGATTAGATTGACAGAAGCGGGTTCTTCGTGGCTTCTGTTCTTTGTTTTGTTTGAAATAGCAAGGAAGGGATTGTAGAGACGGTCAGCAGTGAAGAGCTCCTGTGACCCCTCAAGGTCAGAGTTCAGTTCCCCACACCCACAGACACCTGTTCAGTAACATTTATACCTCCTGCTGCAGGGGATCCTACAGTCTTTTCTGGCCTCCTCAGGCACCAAGAGCCATGTGCCTATATAAATACAACATACATGTAAATATAAAAAAATCAAATTCTGACTAAAAAACAGATGTCAAGGAAAATGTGTAAGGGAAGAAGAAAGGGGCCTCACAAAGAGAAGACAAAGCCACTATGCCCTGAAATTTGAAGTCGTATTTGAGACACAGCTTCTTTGCTTACTTTTTAGTTAAATTAGTTCCTGTGGAAACACTGTTAATTGGAGAAACCACTAAAAACTCCTATCAATTTCAGTTGGAAGATCAGAAGGACAGATGTTGACATCCTCTAATAAAGTATCTTGGTTTAATTTCTACACATTGCTGGGACTGGAATTTAGCCATTTGTGGCTATGACTAACCCAGATTCTAAAGATGATCATTAACCATTTAAGTATGAATGGAAAACACAGATGATATCCTTTGACATGAGGCTCAGTCTCTTCTTAGCCCTCACCACAGATCTCCAAGAATTGCTACCAAAATAAAATGGATTTCCTACCAAGCATGTTTTTAGTGACTCAGATGTCATTCACGTAGGCCAAGTGCTGATATCTCAGGTACATACAAGGTTCCAGCTTGTTTTCTATCACTCTCTGAAGGTAGAAAGACTTGTTTCCACATGACTGGTAACTGCTATTTGATGAGAGCATAGGCTTCATACTCTGTGTGTAATAATTTCAGTTAAAGAAGCATCTATGTATCTATCCGATTTATTTCAGAAGACAAGGTGTGTGGTAAATATATATCTGAGGTTACCTTACAAGTTTCTACAAAGTCTAGTGACTTGTGATACTGATTTGAATGATGCTTAAATTATTCTCTTTTCTCTTCCCTACACTTAGAATATATGTATCTAAGGGTGTGTGCACCCCAAAAGCCTTGTTTGGTAATATCTGTACTGAATATGGAATTATATTAACAAACAACAAGTCTAATAGAAAGCACTATGTAATTTGATCAATACCTCAGTGACAAGAGAATACAATTTAGAGAAGTGTAATGAGAGGCAATATATTGAGAACCATGTGTAAATGTATCAGAAATACAATAAAAATTGTTTGTTTTATGTTATTCATACTTTTGACTATACTCTTTATTTTGTTTCTTATGAAAGATCATGTGAATAGATATTCATATTTCATCATGTCTTCACAAATAATCTTTTACCTATGGTACTATGATGTTTATATGACACTTTTTATTTTTCCTGTTACACAAGCATTATCCATTTACCTAATGCTTGTGTTGCAGAAATATAATAAAGCATGACACTATAAAAATAACTACACATAATATTGTAATTGAGGGTGGGGCTTAACCTTCCTTGGTGTATATGAGAACCAAATACATAATAAAACCAAAAAAAATAAAATGAACAGTGATAGATAAAGCACATAAAAGTGTATCTCCTAAGACAAATCATTGCATATCATTTCAGCAAGACACAGCCTTAATCACAGGAATGTTGCAATACTCATGGGTTATGATCTTCCTTAAGACAATATTTAATATGAGCGTGTGTATGGCGTTGTTTTAAGTTCTAAGCTGCATTTCTAGTGCTGTGATGAAAAACTCTTATGGAAAAGGAGTTTGTGTTTGTTTGTATTCCCAAGATATAACCCATCATTATGGGGGAGCCAAAGTGTCAGAACTTAAACAACTAATCAGATCCTTGGTCAACAGTCAAGAGAGAACCAGTACAGGCAGGGAGGCATTCATGGCACATTCTCTACCATTTAGGAGTGTAGGATTTCTTAGCTAGGAAATAATGCTCCCTACAGTGACTGGAATGTGCCAACCTAATTCCTATAATCCAGAAAACACTCCAAAGACAGGTCCACATCCAACTTGATCTAGACACAGTTTCACTGAGACTCCTTTCCCAAGAAATTCTAGATCTCTAGATTATGGCAAACCGACTGTTAAAAGTAACCATCACTTGAACTTTGGGTGTCAAAAGTAAAATTTTAATCTCAGGAATAAAGGGGAGGGAGGAGTGGAAATTCACCCCCTACAGCCTGCTCTTGTTAAGTCGCTGAACAATGAGAAGTGGCTTTTGTCTGAATGTGTGTTTGTTTTTGTCAGAAAGGATTAAATTCATATGAGTTGAACATAAGTGGCAGGTTGTTTGGAAGAATCTGTACTCAAGCCACTTCATCAACTGCCTTTGTTGCTTGTAACTGCAAATGAAGCAATGAAGCCTTTCTCTCAGAGTTGATTTTTTTTTAAGCAGAGCCTCTTGTAGCTCAGGAATGTGCCAACTTCTGTATAGTTGCTTGAACTTCTGAACTTCCTGCCTTCCACATGCTGGGAATCCAACCTCACCTCACCATGCCCAGTTTAAATGGTTTGGAGGTTCAGCTCTGTGCTTTGGGCATCTGAGGTAAGTACCCTATCAACATAGAAATATTGTCAGTCCTAGCACTTCACACATGCAATTTTGTGACTTGTTACTTTTTTTGACTAGTAAAATATGAATTAGTTGATTTTGTGTATATTCTGATGCTGGGCTTTTGAATGAATTGTCTCAATATTTGTTTGAGAACAACACAATCAAATGATGAAAAACATATAACAGGTGAAGGAAGAACATATTTGGAGGAGATAGATGTTGATGGTGAAGTTTCCCAAGATATCTTGTCTTTTATAGGAACACAAGATTACTTCCAGCATATGAATAACTCCAATGAACACCCAAAGAACTGTGTTTATCCTATGTTAGAGGTAAATATGTCTCCAGATTTTAGAAGTAGGAGAAATGTGAATTAAGATGGCACATAACAGACTTTACTCCAGTTCCAAAGATGGTTGGCTGCTTTTGCAAGGAGAGTTTACTAGTCTCCCAGTCTTCCCACTGGTTTATTTTGTTCAATAAAATATAAACAAAGTTGAAATTTGTGCCCTTCTTTAAGACATTTATTATTGTGTAAAACTGTGGATTTTTTTCAGGTTATTGGTGTAGGAGGTCCTTCTGTCTATGTGTTGCCTTCATTCGTTAATAAAGGGACTGTTTTGGGCCTATAGCAGAGTTATAGGGAAACAGAGCTAGGTGGGGAACACTAAACAGAATGTTGGGAAGAAAAGATGGAGAGAGATGCCATGGATCCGCCACCAGAGATAGACATGCTGAAACTTTGCTGGTAGTCCACGACCTTGTGGTGATACACAGATTAATAGAAATGTATTAAAATGAGATGTAAGAGTTAACCAGTAAGAAGTTAGAGCTAATGGGCCAAGAAGTGATTTAATTAATACACTTTCCGTGTGGTTATTTTGGTTCTGGGTGGCCAGAACAAACAAGCAGGCCCTCCTCCTATAGGTTGTGCTTGCCCTGAGATATTATATTTACAGGGCCCAGTTTGAAGATGAATGATAATCATGCACCTAAGTAGAAATTGAACATGTGTCTAACAGCACCTATGTAGCAGAGTGGTAAATTCCTGGGAGTAGGAAGGATATCATTTTGTGACATAAAACTCTTATTACAGGAAAATAATATTATAAACTTTAGTATTTAGAGGCCTTTAAACTATATATTTGTATAGATATACACATGTGTATATCTATACAAATATATATATACATATACATGTATATATAAATGCAAGAGTTTGAGCATATTTGAGATAAGAATAAACTACGCAGTTGAATTCCCTAAAATGACCACTCTCAAAGCACCCTCAGGCGACATGAAACATGCATGAAATTAACAGAAGTCCTGTTTGAACTCCATCTAGACTTCTGATGCATTTCATTAGAAGTATATGTAATTCTCACAGCTTTCTACCAAACCTCATGCAAGCAAAGGCAATAGTTCTATATGTAAAATATTGATCGACATTACTGGAAGCTTTTTAAGGGGTAATATTAATATAACTGCTCTGGGAGTCATCTACAGGCAACTAAGGCTAGGAAAGCTTTCCCCTCCATTCTTCTTCCATGCCTAAGTCTCTTTTTCCATCTGGTCAGTCAAGACCTTCATTATGAATTCTGTATTGACAAGCACCCGAATGTCCTAGGGCATCCGGCTACCACTCTGGAAATACATCATTAGTTGCCATTTATCAAGACATTTAAAAGTCAGGCAAAATTAAAAAATTTATAGAAATTGTTTATCACATTAGCACATGTCTACAATTCCAATATTGGGTAAATAGAGAAAGGATACTCTCATTCTAGGCTACCTTTGGCTTAGTAAGGACCAGGGTTACAGAGTCATACATCACAGAGAATGCAGAAGGCTAGTTAAAGGATTTGTCTATCAAATTCTGAGCAACCTTGGAGCAAGTGGTCTGAGGATATAAATGGATAAAGCCAGTAACTTGGGTTTTTTGTAATAGAATGATAAAACTGTAAGCATCTTGTAATAGAAACAAGATGGCATGTTTGTGTGGCGGTAAATGTATGATATTTGGCTCTTTCAGTGGCAGTAATTTATCTTATACTCTCACTTCCCTTTATAACCAGATGAAGAAACATTATTTTATTCCATTCACTATCATTATTAATAATTCTTACATTATACCTTTTATGTCACAGCATCTTATAGAATGACTACAAAGTATTTTAAGAGTCTGCATCAGAATACAGTAATTTCCAAATAGGCTGAGAAGCAGAAATGAGAAGCCAATGGGGTGAAAACAAGTATCATTTATTTTTATCCTTACAAACTTGAGAGAGCTCTATTGAAGGCACCTGTTGCTGAGTCAACGTGCAGGGTCACATATTTGAGCTTGGTATCAGGGTTGAACTGAACAGAGGGGGAAACCTACAAGATTTAAAATGACAGAGGAGAAGGCTAGCACACGGACCAGATGGATAAATTGTCAGATGAATGAATATAGAACTAGATAACTTAATGGGTAATATTCTGACTGCAATTCCTGTAGGCCATGCCAACAGTGGGGGTTAGGCTTAGCTGACATCCCTGGGACAATTGAGATATCTCTACTTCTCAGTTCCTCAATATGTGTACCAGGTGGTCAGATGACATGTTGATGGGTTGCTTGTCTTCACAGATTTAGACAGCTTCCTTTTTAGGGTCCAGATAAATGTGTTACAGGCTTTCTTCAGTCTGGTGAGTTTAATGAATCCTTGGGGCTGACTTTCCTGGTAAGATTTTTAATATTTCTCTATGTTTGCCTGATTCTGACTAACTATAATAAATTCATATTGTGGCACCCTCTTCACTTTTATGAATACGTAATTTTTAGGTTTGTGACTCATGGGATTGTTAAATAGATGGTGTTATTCAGTGACCACCACAGTACGGTGTCATCTTTTCTCCATGACTACTCTAAAAAAATGAAAAAATTCTCGCTTTCTAAATGGATCATCTACAGGGCAAGTCCATGCTATAAAAACACTGCTTCATGATATAGGTTAATTTAGATTAATGAACAGTGTAATCTCCCAACAAAATAGAAAAAAATGATGTTGGTTTTGCTTATTTTAAAGCATATTGTAGAGCAGCACAAAAATGCTCAAAATTCTTGAGTTCCAGCATATACAGTCAAATATTTATGCTACGGAGTATATTTCTGTTACTGACAAGTGTTGACTATATTCTTCCCAGTAGGGAAGCAGGTAGTTTATGGTGTTTAATGCCTAACATTTTTGTTCAGCATTCTGAGCATATGGCTCTGGTGACTTTAAAGCGACTCTTAGATGAGATGACATATGAGAAGAGTCACCGTTCTTCTTCATATTTCTTCCTCACAGGACATAAAAGCATCTCATTTCCCTTTCCTCTGGAAGTCTTGATAGGAAACCACAATTCCCTTCAGCAAGCCCTAGAGTTGCTTTTTATTTATAGCAGGTAAAGAAATAGGTAGGGACACTGCTGATGACAAATGATAACAATTATGTCCACTTTTCAGCATGGAGATTTGCAATATGTATTCTGTGTTGACTGTCTGCTCTCTCGAGTGTGCGTGTGGAACTGCTTGCATCTGCACTTTCCTGAGATTGTGATTGTCATTGTCTGGCCACTGTCAAGTTGATTGTGTGAGTGTTGAAGACTCTTCTTCTAGGTTGAAACAACTTCCTGGGCATCATGTTGGCAATGACCATGGCAATGCTACCCAGAGATGATCTTGTTGATCTCATTACAAACTCAAAAGATGCTATCCTGTGGTACTTCCCAGAGCATATCTCCGGCAAGTGGAGCGTTTCACAACTTCCAGAAACAGACAGAAAATAATGCCACTTGACCATCAGGCTAAGCATAATTTAAAAGAGAGAAGCAAAAGTAGCATTGATGGGTGTGTAAAAATATTCAGGACGTGCCTCCTGCATTCTATTTTATCAATATTCATTTTATTTATGCAATAGCAGGATAATAATGTATAAAATGTGATTAATAAAATATATTATGCATTAGAAAACCCTTATTGAAATACAGTATAATTAGTATACTTATTCCGGTACCTATATAAATATATAAAATAGTACAATCTACTGAAAAGAAAGCTAAATCTTCTGGAATTTTCCACCCTTCTCACACTAGACTTAAACTCGCTTCTTTGTCTCTTAGCATCCAGTAATATTTTTCCCTCTGTTCATCAGCTAAGCTGACGTGTTAAGTTTCTGAGATATGAGTTACTCTCATTTTCAAATGTCTGCAGAATTTTCCCTTCCAACCAGAATCACTCCGGGTGGAGGAAATGATCCCTCACTCTCCACTCCTACTGTGCCTGCGTTTGACCATTAGAATGAGTCATCCTGAGACCATGAAAGATGATCACCTATTTTTATATGTCAATAAATCTCCATTGTCGTCCGCTGTGGAACAGCTGCTTGGCCAGTACGGTTTAACTGCATTGTCTTGGTGAAAATGTCACATGAACAGGCCCTAGGACCTGAATCTGGCCTTTGGTAGCTCTCAGTGACAATAACACAGGAGACACCTGTGTTCTTTTATTTTTGAGTAACAGTCTCGTCTTCCAGCAGTAACTGGTCCAGTCTTTGGGCCCACAGTAGATATTACTGCAACTGGCAACCTCTTGGTTGAATTCAGTTTGTTGAACAATGAGCAGAGATTCTGGCTTTGTCCCCTGCCATATTTGTATATATCAAACATGAGGCAATATGTTTGTTTGGAGTTGATTTTGTGATATTTATTGTTTAGTAAGAGACACCATATCCATCTAGATTACCTCCTTCTTTTCTGTCAGGATTTATTTCTCTCTGTCCTCCTTTCACCTTGCAAATACGTATGATGGGTGCACGACAGCTCTTTAGACACTCATCTACTTTGTAGGGAGCAAATATCACTTGGATTTCTTAAAAGTCACCCCTTTGTATAAACCAAAGAAGACTTTGACTGTCATATGGAGATACTAACATGTATTTAGATAACATATAACCTGCCTTCATAAATCACCAGACTGTCTTGTGTTAGTTATTACTCAGCATTGAAACAGACGAAAAGACTCCCCAGATACTTGAGTCCTGTGCTGACAGCACTCCACCCTATGAAGGCCGTTCCACTGGTGAGTGGAGGCTGAACCAAAGGGAAGAAACTTCTGAAGGTGCTAGGGTGGAAGGAAGTAGATGAGAAAAGACCAAAGCACCCAAAAACAGAAGCAGCAGTAACTTGAAAAGTTTCCTGTTCCTAGGTTGAGATATTTTTCTTTCTGCTACTTGGAAGAAGAGGAAAGGGTTTTAAGATGTTGCTCCTTCATCACAAACCTCAGGGCAACATCTGCATCACAGTGATAAAATTACACAGAAGAAATATGCATCTCGGGAGCGCTGAAGTATTTCATTTAGAGGTTAAATGGATTTTGGAAAATGTGGCACCATTCCTCTTCTGTAATTAGAAATAATTTATTCATAGCTATTAAAAATACACAACAAAAATCACATCTTTTAATTGCTAACTATTTTATATAACACACATAAAACATTCAAACTGAGTCAATTCTTCCCTACCTTTAGCCATCCTTGCAATATGTTCCACGAGGAATATGAAATAATTACTAAAATGTACCCTCGAGAATAATTTCTGCAGCAATTTAATGTCTTGGGCTTTTGTGTTTTGCTATTGAGGTTCACACCTGCAGATAAAAACATAAGGAAAGGCTGTCTTGATATTGCCCCTGAGTGTTGTGCGCAGTTTAGATCAAAGTTTGACATTCTGAGCTGTTTAATTTTCTCGAGGGAAAGAATTTCCCAAGTGGAAGAGCTTCAAAGTTGTACATCCAGATCTCGAGTCTTTCTGCAACAAATCTAGACCTTGATAAGATTATTTTCAAATACCTCACCACTTGTAGGGATATAATGAATAGATTGTTTCAATAAGGGCCTTAGGCAAGGATCACAGTCCTAACTCTCTTAAGTTCTCTGTGTAGAAAATGTTGAAAAAACAGTGCTGGTAAGGTAGAATGTCCTTTATCCCATGTTCCATGATATACATTATTCTTATTACATGTGAAAGCTTTTGTAGAAATTATACAGTTTATGACTCAAATTTTAGAGTTTGTTTTAATTAACATTTTTATTTCTTTATTGAATGACTTGGCAAAACAGAGAAATCTTTGTTTTTCAGAATATTCATTATAAAAATTATCTTCTAATAATAGAACATCAAGCCATTAGTTACCTATGTTTTTGTTTTAACTCAGTTTTGAATATCATTAACTTGTTTAAAATGAACAGGTTTAGGAACTCCAAAGTAGCAAGTAGTCTTCAGAAAACTTAGTAAAATGAAAATCCATGCAATTTGCATAATATATTAAATTATCAGCTAATAAAATCATGTAGTAGAAAATGGTTCTTTCAATTTATTTTGTTTCCAGCTAGTGCTTTCATAAATGAACTTCCTAGTTAATATAGACCATCTTTTAAAAAGATGTACCAATATTAAACTAAATAATATTTTGAAAGGAATATTCAGAAAAATGTACAGCTTATTTAATTTTTGATTAGATGAAATAATGCCAAAATGGATTGCTTAAATAATACATGTGATACAGCTCTTTTAGTTTTTCATCCTGGAACTTTGAGACAACGGATGAGGGATGAAGCTGACTAATGAGCTTGCCATGGGTGAACGAAAGAATGGAAATGTAACCTCGCTAGTATGTGGTCAAAATGTCTCTGGGAAATTTTAGGATGTACGTTTAGAAGGACTAACTGCTATTCTCATGGTAGAATTCAAGGGCACAATTTTTGTTATACACCATTCAATAAATGTCACACCTGTTAAGACCGGTCCCTACGGTTAGTGTTACATATGACACCCATGAACTGTGGATGAACCAAGAGTGAAAATGGAAGAGAGATGAAGGATTGGTACTAGTTTATACCGTGTCAATAAATTGTAATGATGTAATTGTTATGATGATTCTTTACAAGCAGAGAAGATGACGTTAATACACCACTGAAACCACTTTTATCATCAGAATAAAATACTTGAATCAGACTTGTTCAATGTATGTGTTCGTAAGTGAATTTTATTTGCACTCACCAAAAAGACCCAATTCACAATGTTTTAGTGTATTTGTTTTGACCAAATTCTACAGCTGTGACTGTGACTTTTTTTTAATTTAAAGAGATTAAAGGTGCTTAAATGTTATCTGGTTGGAATTGTACTTTCAATTTCTAAAAAGTTCACTTGCTTCATTGTTTAACATTTGTTCACTGAAAGCATAAATGTAAAAGAGCCTAGCATTATAAAGATTTTTAATATGTATTTTTAAATTTTTTTTTGTATTTAAGTGTGTGTGTGTATGTGTGTGTGTGTGTGAGAGAGAGAGAGAGAGAGAGAGAGACAGAGACAGAGAGACAGAGAGAGAGAGAGATAAAACAAATGTCCATGAAGGACCAGAATAGGATGTCGGATCCTCTGGGGCTGGAAATACCAATAATTGTGAGCTACTTGATGTGGATGCTTGGAGCCAAGTACAGGTCCTCTACAAAAGCAGCAATCCTTCAACACAGTACCATCTTTCCAGCCTCTCATTAAGACTTTTATTGAAACTTTACTCTTTGCTACTATGCAAAGAAATTAACAATGTCTGGATAAATTTTTTAAAAAATATTTAACAATTGAAAATCATGAAATAATTATAAGTTGATTTATGATTTAAATTTATATCAATTAAACTTTTAAGAGTGTTTTTATAGAAACACAGACCTTTTAAAACTTTTCCCTAAACAATACAATGTATACATCTGAAAATCAGAAATTCAAAACATTTAATAATGTTAAAAAGTTAGCTTTGATTTTAATGGAGAGATAATTTTTATATAAATAAAATGGTAATATAAGAAAATGTAGAATTATCATGTCCTTAAAACTAGCATATATTTAGTAAAATTTCAAAGTTCTATCAAAATTTCTATCATCATGAGATCAAGGAAACTACAAAAGACCATTCTAAGACAATATTTTTTATGATTCAGTCCATATATTTAAACAGACTTATTGACAGATATATTGATATGTCATATTATTTGAAAAGTAAATATAATTCATTACTTAAATATATTGATCCAATGATACAATGAAACTTGAAATGTTTACCTGAATTAGAGATATATTTGGACCCCATAAACAGAGGACAGATTATAGGATTCTATTTAACAGGTTTTCTGTAAAGCCAACTTTCCTTTTAGTTCATTAACTTTTATCACCATTCCAAACAAATGTGATTTGTATGAATCCACCTATGTAGAAACTAGATCTCCCAACCTTGCAGTTTACAGCAATATCTAGAATATTGACACTTCTAATCAGGCCTCAAGAGTTCCTTTCTTCTTTACCTCCCTTTCAACATGGAAACATATATACAACATCTAAATGTAAACGCAAAAACCTCAAGCCATTCTTTAGCTGTCTAATATGTCAGTACAAACAAGGTTTTTAAATAGAATTTTGGCACGAAGTCAAAACTTACCTGTAAAAACAGAAAGGAGTTTATTAAATGAGAAAGGGGATGTGTGATGACTATCCTTTCTTGTCAACTTGATTGCATCCAGAATGAACTAAAATCCACGTGCCTGGTTTGAATCTGCATCTTTTGAGATGAGAAGGCACACCTTTAATCAGGGCCACACCTTCTGTGGGAAGTCTAACTAAAGGATGCAGAATCTGGAAGCTTGCCCTTTGCCTACTTGCCCTCATTCTTGTTGCCAAGTCCATTCTTAATAGGCATTAGAATCTACTGCTTTAAGATTCTGACTTGTATTGAAGATCAGCTGAGACATCCAGTCTGGCAGACTAAACACTATTCAATTATTGGGTCTTTCATTGGTGGAGAAACACTGCTGTACTGACTAAACTTCAGAACCTCAGTCTGTAAGCCATTATAGCAATAATACTAATGTTAATAAATATGTAATATACAAATAAGTAATGCATACATATTATATATCAATGCATTGGCATGCCATATATTGAACTTGTCCATATTGGGTTTTGGTGTAGGATGGTTCTTCTGTATTTTGTGTTACTTTCATTGGTTAATAAAGAAGGTGCCTTGGCCTGTAGGATAGGTCAGCCCTTAGGTGGGTGGAGTAGACAGAACGAATTTGGGGAGAAAGAAAGGAAGGTGCAAGAGGCAAGATGCCATGATACTCTAGCTTGAGATGGATGCAGGTGACACACAGACTATTAGGAATGGGTTAATTTAAGATGTGAGGGTTAGCCAAGAAGAGGCTAATGATAATGGGCCAGGCAGAGTTTAAATGAATCCAGTTTGTATGTAATTATTTCAGGAACATGGCTGTGTGGCCAGGAGCTGGGAGCCAGGTGCCGGGAACACAGCCCGCCCACACTGGGAGTCAGGTGGGACACAGCAGCCCTCTTCTCCCTGTTACTACTGGGTTTCGTGGTCTAAGTTGATGAGGATGACTGAACCAGGTCTCTTCTGCAAGAAGGCACCAGATCGCACTACAGATGGTTGTGAGTCACTACGTGGTTACTGGGAATTGAACTCAGAACCTTTGGAAGAGCAGGCAGTGCTCTTAACTGCTGAGTCATCTCTCCAGCTTATACACACACACACACACACACACACACACACACACACACTCACACACACATGCACGCACACTCACATTCTGTAAGTTCTTTTCCTCTAGATAAGCCCGACTAATTCAGGAAGGATTCCCCCAAATCACAAATTCCATCTCTGGATGTTCTTAGCACCTTCCACCTGACCAACCTAGACACAGATAAGCTGAATGAAGGTTTAGCCTCTCTACTGCTACTGAAGTTTACTTCCTAGTATGCAGATTACAGAAAATGACAGCAACAGCTAAACATGAAGAAGGCAATAGAAGACGATATTTGATTGATTAATATTTCACATGAGAAATAGAATTATAGTATGAAAGTACTCAAAAGGAATTTCACTTTTGAAAAAGTATTTTAATGTCTTTGGGATTATAATACAACTGTATCATTTCCCCCTAAATTAAATTTGTCAATTTTAGACATGCATATAAGGCATTGATTGTCCTCACTGCTATACTGCAACCCTTTTATCTTCTTCACACCTGTGCCAGCCTCTCTCCCCCATGCTTGTCTTCATGATACCATTCCTGTATTGATATTTTAATTTGTCTTTCCTTGGATGGAGAACTTGCTCATCGACAACTCCTTGCTTACCAAATCCGTATAATGTGTTAGCCCTGCTTTAACTCCCTTCCCGCACAGCAGGGGTTGATTGGACACTGAAATGCTCATTGTCATTGCGCTGCTAAGAAGGAAGCTGCTCAAACACTTGCCATTCTCAGATCTAGGGATGCACATGCAAGCTGCAGGCTCCTGACTCAAACTGCAAATATCATTCTTATAAGGATGCAAGCCAGGTTTCTTCCATGTGTGTGGGAGAGTATCAAAGCTCAGCAATCGGTTCTTGGAAATACATGCTTAAGCAAAAGAAAAGCCACCATGCTGACCTCAGGCTCCCATTTAACTTCCTAGCTGCCATTTAACTGGTCTCAATGGGACCTGTCAGACAGCTCAAAGGTAAGTCATTCTGCCTGTCAGTTTATAACAGTTTGAGGAAAATGAACTTCTCAGAAAACGAGCCCAACTAGTGATCATTTCTGATTTATTCTTTGCTGTGGCAGACACTGGCTATGCACTATTGCTTTCTTCAATTGTGCCATTCCATCAAGAGGCTTAGTCGAAAGAAAGAAGTGGTGAAATTGTTTATCAGAACTCTAACCAGTCAAATGTCCTCACAATATGTTCCAAATACACATTCTAGCCTTGAAATGTTGACCTAGATGTTGCAGAGCTGACTCAGTAATCATTTCCAAAATTAGTCACATCATTGATCTCCTGGAAAAGCCTGACCAGGACAAAGTTGTTCAGAAACTAGATCTCATTGATTCAGGCATGAAACAAAATGAAATTTGGGTTGAAAACCAAAGGCAGTCAAATACACATGACTGAAAATTGCCATAATAATTTTGTTATTAATCTATTGTTTTGTGGGGTTCTTTTTCATGATGCTGGCATTAAACTGACTACTTTCATTTCATTTGTTTATTTCTAATAGTGATTGAGCAACATTGGGTAAGCATTTCAAGGAAAATTTCTGTGTCATGAAGAACATAGAAAAATTAATTAGCACAATTAATATATTTTTATTTACCTAAACATATCCAGAGACATAATATGAGAAATCTAATTCTCCATATGATGGATCATGGAATTTTATCTATGTGTTATATAATATAATTTATTTTGCTACCAAATACCACAAAAATATGTTGACAGCACCACCATGTATATAAGTGTAAAGAAGTCAAGTGTAGTTTTTAGGATGTCATGTAGTTTTGTGGATGCCTGTGAAGCTTATGACGTCAGAGACTTCAGTTGAGGGCAACGTGTTTTCACTATAGTCTTGATTCAGTAACCATGTATATAACTCAACGTTTACAGATGTGCACAAAAGCTGATGTTAACTACTGTCTAAGTTTTTGAGATGCTTCTTCTCATGATTCCTTACAGCTTTTACCTAACTTTCCTTATGCTTGTTAACACCAATTCTCATTTTCAGGTTGATCCTGATAGACATTTTCGGTTAGAAAGAGTGTTCAAGATGAGTAGTGGCAGAGACAGGCAGATCTTGGTGAGTACAAGGCCAGCCTGGTCTACAAAGCAAGTTCCAGGACAGTGAGTTGTTATATAGAGAAACCCTGCCTAAAAAAAAAAAAAAAAAAAACTAAAGAAAAAAAAAAGGAAATAAAAAAGAGAAGTGTCCAATCAGGCTGGTTTGTCATAACCTAGTAACAATGACTTCTTAGAGTCTTCACCCTTCAGGAGGATGTATCTACTGTAGACATCATTGGAGTGTTGTTTATCTTTAGCGATGACTTGTTATGGAGTGTGTTGGGTGGTACAACTTGCTTAATAATAAGAAAATCTAACTTTCCACACCAGCAGAAGGTTTTATCAATATGCTGATAGACAAAAAATATCAAATCAAAATCCTACAGTAAATGATTGTTAGCAAATCTACAAGGTAAAGCTGAGAACTGGTGGGTAGCAACAGCAAAAGATTTGCTTCTGTTTCCGCCATGTCCCAGTGGATCCAGCATCATGGCAGAGTCTAGCAACATAGGCACATGGGAAACTTTGGATACAGAGAGCATAAATTGTCTCACCATTTAAAAATGCATTTTATAGTCTTTGGCATTAGTATTTAGATATTATTACAGCTAATATTTTAAAATATCAATGTTTTACAAGGTGAAAATTTTTTTCATATTTATATTTTGCTACCTTTTATGAAAGAAGGCAATAACAAACCATATAACAGCATTTTATGGTACACTCTTCTGGGTTTTTATTATAAACTTTTAAATACGTCACACAAATGTTAGCTTATACACATTTGTTTTTAATAAACTAATTATTCAAGCTCTTTGGGGTGAATTTTTGTTACATAAGTAATATATTTATGTAGTTCTGTGCATGGGGGTACATACTTGTTGGCAATGCATGAATGTAGAGGCCAGAGGACTCCCTTCAGCAGTGGACTTTTTCCTTCTACCATGACTCTCTGTGGGATCAAACTCTTTTCCTCCAGGTTGGTGGCAAGTGTTCTTACCTGTTGAGACACCTCACTGATATTGATTAATTTTGTTATTTATTACTATTGAAAAGGGTCTGACCTTGCAGTTGTGGTCCTTCTGCCTAAGATTTGGGTTTAATATAAAATATTCTTTGTGCTCTATCTAATGATACTAATAATTCATTAATTCATTTAAAAGTCCTGACAACAACTTCTCTGGATAATCTTAATGATTATATTAAATTAGGAAAGCATTTCATAAAATCAGTGTCATACATAAAATGTATTTTCCCAATTAGAAAAAATGTCATCATAGTATTACTGACATAAATATAATTATCTTACATAAAATATATTTAGTTATTATAAACTCCTTGTAGTCATTCATAATACTGGCAAAATTATGGCGCAAAAATCTAGATAAAGTTTCTACTCACTGGGGAAGATAAAAAATTAATAAGTCAAATAAATATAAACAAAATAAAAAAACAAGCTACAAGTGCAGTGTATCCTTCATATTTGATTAAACAGAGAAAATAATCACTAAAAAACCTATTTTGTTCTCAGAGCACATCAGATAGTGTGCAGGACTATTGTACTCACTGTGCCGTCACTCTGATGGCCACAGACAGTGGAGTCAATAACAAGAAAGTTGTTTTCTCCTTCATTCCATGATAGTCACCATAGTAATCTGGGAAGTGACAGTAGCTTACGATAACTTCAGGTTTGGATGCATATAAATTATAATTCAATGTAAGGAATGACAGTAAAATGATATATTATTTGTCGTTATAACACAGCATATTATTTAAATTACATGGGAGTTACTGAAACTCTACGCTGGATGTTTAATCAGCTACGGACTTCTTTATCCCCAAATATACGTTAAGATGACATGTGCTGAAGAAATCACAAGTGTTCTCAAACATAGCGGAATAAGTGTGCAGTGTCAGGCACATAATTTGAAGACTTAATCACAGGGTTCACCTTTATCTTTTCCCTATGTAATACCCTAATCGTCAATATATATTTAGCTATTCCAGTGTTACTGTTGTTAAGGAAACTCTTTGTGTCCAGATAAAATACCAGTCCCTCACCAAAATGCCAGATCACATTTGCACAGGTGAAGTTTTAACTGCTATGTTTGGATATCTATGAAATATACCAGAAGGTGTTTGGAAACTACTCATATTTGAAGGTTGTCTCTTTTAAGAATCTTACTTAATTAAATCACCCTTTCTGTGTTTGCTCCTTGTGTTAGTGAGAATCAAGCATCCCCATTTAAAAAATGGGGAGCTGGGCTGCTGAGATGATGATTCACTGAGTTAAAGCATGCGACTCTGAGTTGGAATCCCCAGCATCAATATAAAATTCTAAGAGCAGCCAAAATCAGTGCGATCTTAGAGCAGGCTAGAATAGAGAAGGGTCACGGGGGCTTGCTGTCTTTCAGTTTAGCTTAAGGCTCAGGGAGAGACTTTCTCAAGGAATTAAGATGGAGAATGCTAAATCAGGACATCGGGTATCCTTGTCTGTTTTCTTAATGTAGAAGTATTCTCTGCCCCCTCACAAATATATGCATGTGAACACACACACACACACACACACACACACACACACACACACACACACTTAAGAAGTTTACCTTCAGTTTCGGAGTTTTCAGTTCTGTGCTTAATTAGGTGGCGCCTTTGCTCTGGGAAAGCCATTCATCATATTCATCATGGTCAGCACGAGCAACAGAAGAATCTGCTCACCTCATGGAACCAGGAAGCTAAAAACACAAAGGAAAGGAAGGCTCCAATATCCCTGACCGGACACATAATCAGGAATCACATATAAAGTGTTTCAATTTATTAGTTTGGTCTGAGGGCAGGCCTGTGAGGGACTGACTTTACTGACTGATGTTAAAGACGGTTCGGTTGTCCATTACCGGCAACATCATTCCCTCGTAAAGCAGCCGTGGACTGTATAAGAATGTTAGCTGAGCTCGGGAGTGAGAACGAGCCAACAAGCAAGTTCCCTCTACAGATCCTGCTTCTCCAGATTCCCGCGCGCTGACTTCCTTCAGTGGTGGTCTGTGATACTAAAGTATCCACCCAACAAACCCTCTCTTTGGTCAGTGCTTTATCCCATCGAAATGATTCTAGGACAGACATTACGCCTCTCATCTTAGTTTCTACTGGCTCCCAGTAGCATTGGGACCCAGAGCAAGCAAATGGTCATTCACATTACCCCTGCATGGGGGTCAACATAAGCTGCTGCTTTAGAGAGGGGTCACACGGTGGCTGTATCATCATTTATTCGGTTAACTGACACAGAGTTGCATTCTCTGGCAGAGGTATCCTTGGCTGGGCATTTTCCGAGTGTCTTTTGGCTTCATAGCATAGAGACATCGGATACTGGCATCTTTGTACTAAGATTCTCCTAGAAGCTGTCTGCCTGAATCATTGTTCAGATGTGTGTTTGTACAATTCATTGATAATAGAAGCAGTGACCATTAAAGCGCTTGAATTATGATCACACCATGGGAAAAAATAAAACTAAAGGTTTTCAAAATACTAGAGAAGTTGAAGTCCCCTCAATACTTTAATTTTAAACTGGATGTTGACGTTCTACATTCCATTGTTTGCAAGTCACATATGTCTTGTTATTTGCCAGCAAAACTCAGCAGAACGTCCATGTTCATTGCGAACCTGAGTCATGCTTCAAGTTTGCCAGGACATTCTAATGTTTTTCTTCCAACCTATGTTGAATTTAAAGGAAGCCTGGAAGGAATTATGATTTAAATTGAAGTTGTGTCTAACTTGTTTGTTTAAGATAAAATCCACCACTAAACCCATTGCATGTGAATTGTTCACAACCAAAGCCACCAATGGATGGCATTTCCCTGAAAACATGAGAAAAACTTATTTCAAATTGTGCTCAGCATACATACAGGAAAAATTAAAACTGAAAGGAAATTATGCAGGAAACTATCAGAATATAAAGTAAGAATTCCACAGAGTAGGGCAAATAGCTGCTCACAAAGGGTATGATAATATATTTTAACTACTCACAGATTCACAAAAGTATTGATTTTCATTACTTTCAGGTTGTAGTTTCTTTTAGAAAAGAAATTGCAGAAAACTCTCAAAGAAAGGTATGGTGCAAGGAATGTATCTCTTTGCTAACATGTGCATGACTTTCATATTTATATAGTTTATTTTTTATTGTATCTATAAAACTTTTGAAGAAAATTCATACTAGAAATATTACAAAATGTTGTTAGATAGAATATGTCAATCTAGAATAGGAAAAATAGTTTATTATTCTGCTAAAAGTAAATAAGTAGAAAAGTTATCATGATTAGCTAATAAAATGATAACAAAAGAATTATATTATAAATATATTTCAATCATGTAACTTGGAAATAAAATTTATAAGTTAATCATATTTAGTTTAACATATATGAATAAGGTTTTGGTACCCGTAAAAGACAATGCAGAAGACTGTAGTTAGGACTCAAAACAATCAACTCTGTCTTAGTAAAGTGGCATTAACAAATGCACAGTTTTTGAATATCTACCCCTAAAATCTATTCACCTACAGGATGGAGAATCCATGCATACAATGAATGCCTTACTCTGTTCTCATTGCAGTGACAAACAAAAGAAGGGAAGTCAAGGCAGCTAATGCTTGAAGCAACGGGTCATATTGTGTCAGGAAATAGAGTAATGAATGCATCTCAGTTAGCATTTTCTACTCACATCGTCCAGGATCTTGGATAGGGAATGGCACAACCCACAGTGGATAGTTTTTCCTAAATCAATAAGCCTCATCAAGTTAACTCCCCACAGGCCTGTCTCCCAGGTGATTCTATATTTCTTCAAAATGACAATAAACACTAAACATTGCAATGAAGTTTTAGTAACAGTTTACTTTTAATTTTGTTAGAAACTACATGAAAGGCCTTTTTTCCTTTCAATATGACCCCAAGATATTTAAAAACTAAAACATGCAAACAATCAAAAGTCCAGGAGAACATCATAGCTTTGAGAAAATTATCTTGAGTGTAAACAATGGATAGAAGCATGAATTCAAGCAATTCGTTTGGAAGATGACCTCTGTTTCTGATGCAGATAAAAGTTCAAGATGATGCATCATGGTTTTCATTTATTAATTAATATGATGATAATGAAACAGATTCCTAAAAATATTGATGCTTAAACTGATACTATTTATGTTGAGAAACATTCTAAATAAATGTCTTATTTTTCCTCCTTTTATGGTGGGATACATCACTATAGAGGGGTTTGGAGTGAGAGCTCACACCTATAATCCCATCATTTTGGATAGAAGGATTGCAATGAGTGTTAGACAATTAGGGGCAACCCCTGCTGCCATTCAGAAAAAGTCAACTATGTCCAAAATAATGTGTAGACACAATTAAATTTTAAAATTATGTTATGTATTCAAATAGGGCCTTTTCTTTTTACACCCTATTATTTTTTTAAATATTTTGAAAATAGATTCTTTTCTCAGATACAATATCTTGCCATAGTTTCTCCTCCTTCTAGTCCTCCCAGTCCCTCCCCGTATCCACTCCCTTCTGGATCCTCCCCTTTTCTGTCTCTCATTAGAAAAGAACAGGTTTCTCGTAGATAACAATACACCTGACAAAATAAAATACAATAAGATAAAACAAAAAACATCACACTGGGCCTGGACAACTGAAGGAAAAGAACTGCAGGAGCAGGCACAAGAGTCGGAAAGCCACTTGTTCACATACTCAGGAGTCCCATAAAAATACTAAGCTTAGAGCTATTAAAAAATACACAGAGGACCTGATGTGAACTCATGTGGGCTCTGTCTTTCCTGCTTCAGTCTCTATGAGCTGATATTAGCCTTGTTTAGTTGACTTACATGGCCTTCGTGCCCTTCATTCCCTCTGAATATTACATTCTATATGCTTCCTATTCCCATATAGAGTTGTGTGTTCCAAGTCACCTCTCTCTTTAATGTATGGCTGTGAGAAGAAATATTCTATCTTCTAAATGAACAATTTGAAAGATCTGAAAAGATTAGTTCAAATAAAATTGCAACACCCATTAGTGATGAAAATATAACTTTAGACTGACTTTGAACATTCCAAGTCAGCATTAGTTGTCAGGTAATCTATATTTTATGGCTTTTAGTGTCTAAGTGTATAAGCACAAGTGTGTGTGTGTGTGTGTGTGTGTGTGTGTGTGTGAGTATACATACAGGTTAATAGTAAATATATACAGAAATCATAGATTCTGATATTCTAAGCCTATTGAAAAGCACTTAGACCCATGGGGTGGTGTAGATATACTAACAGCCACACTTCTCTCACATCTTTCATTTCTTCAGCAGGTTTTCATCTTCATATCACCACAGCAAGTAATGAAGTGTCTAATTACTCATGTCGAGCCTAATGAGTAGATGCTATTTTCTTGGAATTCTTTTCACTCTAAAAAAAGAATCAGCCTTACAAAATTTGAGACGCCTACTTTAAATGAGCTTGTAAGTTGAAGCTGGTGGAGAAAGTCAAAGTTAACGTTTCAAGGTTGCTGTACCTGTACGTTGATTTCTGTAGGTGTCAACTCAGCTCAGAGGAGCAGCCAGTGCCCTTGTTTAGTGGGCTTTGGAGATGTTCGGTTACCTCTGTATGAACAGAGAATGAGAAGTAGTTTTTATTCTCTTTTATGTTTTCTTTACAGTATAAAGCATCCACTTGAGAAGATGTCTATAAAATAAACTGTGTTACACACAAAAAAATATTTGTTTTACCTACTGCTTTAAAAATGCTCATCTAAAAAAAACATAAAAATGTTCTTGTGAATAATGTAGCCCAGCAGGGGCTGAGCCAGTGTGCTCAAGCATGCGTGTGTGCGGAGAGGCTAGAAGTCAATGTTAGGTATCCACTGGATTGTTCACGAACTTATTTTTGTATTTCTGGTGATAAGCCAAGCTTTTAATGGCCAAACTATCTCTCCAGCCCTCACCAATTTATTCTTTAACAGATACTGTCACTGAACCTAGAGTTTGGGGTTTCTGCTGTAGTGATTGGCCATCAGCTCCTGACATCTACCAGTCTTTGTTTTACAGTACCGGGCTTATTTATCCCTGTGATGTTTGCTGTTGAGTTTGGGGACCAAAACTGAATTCTTTATGCCTACATTGCATCCCTTTATCCAATAACCCAATTCACTATACCCTCATAGTGCACTATTCTTAGAAAAAAATTAAAAACTGCTATTATTAATTTTTGGTAAGTTAATGTTTTAGATCATGAAGGTCAATGTTCAATTATTATATTACCAAATCATTTTTAGCTCAAATCTCAAAGGAAAACAATGAAATACATAGCTAATAAATAAAGTATCGGCTCCATTAAAATAGTTTCTAACATATTTTTAAAAGTAGAGTTGTATTAATTCTCAGTTCAATATATTCATATCATGATAAGTTGTTTTTTTTGCAAGGATATAGAATTTCATATTGTTGAGAAATCATATGTGTTATCAAAATAAAGACTGAAATAGCCTATGACTCTTGTCCTAATGGTTCATGAGCTCAGCGATCTTTAAGACAGAAGATTGTGACAGTTGCAACGGCCACAAATGCTTCTGTATTAGGTTTGAGTATTGTTTCAAAATTTGCATTGCGAATGAAAAAGTACATGACCTGAGACATAGATCAGTGCTGGCCTCAAGCTTCAAGATTCACTGTAGGTGGCTGAAGTGAGAATTAATGCTGATGTACCCTAAACTTGACATGATTTAATCCCCTGCTCAAAGCTTCAAGAAATGACAAATTCTCTCTAATCAACATCTATAATTAATTACTATAACATTGGGGATTTTAAAAGTTCACCACTATAATAATAGGACCAAACTTGTTTACATAAGGTATTAAAATATATCTGTAAAGATATGGACATATATTAGTTTTTATTTTACCATAAATGTAAAATACAATGATGTAATTGGCACTTTCATTCCACCGGACAAAAGTATGTTTAATATTAGTCCAACTTTAATTGAAGAATTTGTGATAATTTCTACTTTGGCAAAAGTACATTGGGGAAAAGTGGACCTTGTAATGAACTTAGGGCTCTGCCCAGTGTTGATTGCTCTAAGTGAAATCACCATATTAATTGTTTGAATATCTTTGCCACAACTTCCTTTTTTTATCCACAACCCAAGGATATTACTACATAGCCAGTGACATTAAACATAAAATAGAAATCCTTTAAGTAGATGAACATTTTTTTTTCCTAGAAGGATATGTGCTATGTGATTTTTGGTCTTAATAATAAACACCTGGAGTCAGATATTAGCAGTTGAAAGGTGAAAAATCAGAGAAGCAGAGTAGCCAACCACTAGTTCTAACCTCTATGTAATCCTCAGGGCTAATGGGGGTATGCTTTCTCTACAAGTCCTCAGACTAAATACCTTGAACTCTTGTCTCCCCTGCTTTACATTCTTATACACTTCCAGCCAAATCCCTTCCTGTAATTACCTCGGATTAAAGGTGTGAGACACCATGTCTAGCTCTGTTTTTATTTGAGACTGGATCAATCTTGAGTACGGCAGGGTAGTCTTGAACTCATAGAGATCTGTCTGTCTCTGTCTCCAGGGCTGAAATCAACAAAATAGAGACACAGAAAACAATCCAAAGAATCAATGAAACAA
>JAQHUG010000020.1:8876722-8898170 GCA_028555095.1 Dicrostonyx torquatus | reverse complement strand
AATAAACTTGGAAATAATGACCCAAATTCTATAGGCTTGAGGTCTATCAATGTGTATGAATGGCTTTGATCAGATTTAAAGATATCTCACCTTACCTGTTATACTGCTTTTCACCAATAATTGTTTTTATCTGTTCCAAGGGAAAATTTTATCTTTATCTCAAAGTCTTATTTTCTCACAGAGAGATGTTGGGTGAAGCAATCTAACAATATCACCTATGTATGTTACTCTAACTTCTGAGAAACCATGTTGGTTTTCAACTGTTATTCCTAAACTTCAACATATGTTTCAAGCCACCTACACACTTCTTCATTCATTTAGAGTGAGTAACTCAGTTTTCTTTGTTTCTATCCACAACACCCATTCTAAAGTTCCTCTTTTAATTTGCTCTTTATTGGTAATTTTAAGTTTACTTCTTGTCTAGCATTAAAGACGGAGGAGATGGATGTTGGCAATATTTAGTCTCATTCCTTCTTTTATCTCTCCCTTTTAACAAAGTAGCCCCTTAATTATCATCAATCTCCACCACCTTATTTATTTTAAACATAGAGGAGAGAATATTATTCATTATGGCAGAAAATTGAATAGTGAAGCATTGCGGGTTTCTAAAGCAAATGAGCTCCTTTCACAGCGCTAGTGGGGCCATATCTTAATTATAAAAATTATTAAATCGTATCAGTAAAGATATGGTATGCTAAGAAAATGTTTTTCTTCATTAGTGCTATATCATCCCGCTATGTTCATTGACTTGACTTCTGGTCACTTAATATCAAATTTTCAATTTCCACCTCACTGAGTGAAGTGACTCAGAGCCAGAAAAACAAATGCCGCATGTTCTCTCATGTATAGATCCTATACTTAGATTTGTATGCTTGTCTTGGACCTACCTGTAGAAGACATGAAACCAGAGAAAGACATTGGAAGAATAGGGAAATTTTTAAAGAAGTGGTATTTTAGGACATACATCACAGGGAAAGGGAATGGAGAATAATTTAACCGGGAAGATTAAAGTGGGCTCTTAAAAACATTTCTATCTTTGCTTCCTTCACTGTTTGCTTACTCCTTTTGAGATGCATTCTCACTATGCTGCTCAGACTGGACTAGAACTTAGCATTAAACCAGGAGGAGAAAGTAGCGAAGGAGAAAAGAAAGGAGGAAGAAGCTAAGAGGAGACCAAAGAGGACAAACCCTAAGTCAGGTAGGAGTGAAATGAGGGTGGGTCTGGATGTGGGTGTGTGTTTAGGATCAGAATTCATTACGTGAAATTCTCAAATTTATGTAATAAAATAAAGCATTATGTATAATGAGAGAGTATCTTATAGTGAGATAAAGAGGTAAAAGATGAGAATGTGAAAACAGGAATTAAATAGGAAGCTTCACAGGCAGAGAGCCCGGGTCTACAGGAGGAAGTGGGAACGCACTAGTGTGAGATGGAGAATTCAGAAAACACTGCAAAAGGAGATGTTTTACAAAGTTACAGAAAATATAAACTCCAAGCTCTACCGTCTACTTAGGAAGTACATCACTAGTAACTCTATAAAATTATTCTCTTTATTGTTACATTGCATTTCTTTGCCAATCAGTTTCGTAGGTTGAACCTGCTACCAAATTTACATGGAAATGGGCATGGTTTTGTTTTCCCTGCTCTATGCTGTGCATATTGAATCATGGTGCCATTTACTGTTTGAGCTGAAGGGACTGTAGAGGGAAGTAACTCAGTTAGCTCATGTTAGGAACTTAAAGACTGAGCTCACATGAAAAGGGCAGGAGCCGAGCTAGAAGGGTAATCTGATTGGATTCAATCACAAGCCATTTCAAAACTGATTCCAGGTGTTTTGTCTTTTAGATAATCCTGCAGAGGTCTTATGGGAATCATCGCTTTCATTTTTTAACACATTTGTTTTCTGGTTAGCAACTGAGGATTGTTGTTCATGCACCGTACCCATCTTATTCTATTTTCTGCCGAAAGGATACAGATAATTTCATACAATAAGGCTTTTTCAAAAGAGGTTATGGTGTACACAGAGAAGATAATGGAATATACTAGGTCAGAGATGGAAATTATCTGTTAGGTTACTTACTCTTTCTTTCCCGCATTTTCTGCTTTCTCTTTCGTAGATTATCTTGCCAAATATTTGAGTGCTGTCATTTGACAGCAGCTTCAGTAAAGACATTGTTCTTATTCCCACAAGGTGTTTTCTGTCAACTACTAAATATTTTCAGAGAGGATATTATTCTTTAATTTTATTTATTAATAAACTTGCTTGTCTGCTCCATTATTCATTCAGCATAATTGATGTAATTACTGAACTTTCTGCTCATGTTTACTTCCTACTGTATTGATCTTTGATTCCTTCAATACCTTGCAACTTTGGTTGCTCACAGGTCCAAATGAAACTTCATTTTCCCAAATTCTGTCAGTTGGACAAAAGACAGGATTCCTCAGGAACTTGTGAAGCCATTATACCAAAGGGATCCATTTCTCTGATCACTTACTGAAAGGACAAAGGGCTATCTGTGGTGCCTATTAGCATACCCAAGTGACTTGCTGGACTTCAGGCTCATTCTTGTACCAGTTACACATTTCAGAAACCTCGCTGGAATCCTAACTGTGCTCTGCTCTTCTCTCCAACTAATCATCCTTATAGCCCTGCTATTTAGGCTATTCTCTCTCTCTCTCTCTCTCTCTCTCTCTCTCTCTCTCTCTCTCTCTCTCTCTCTCTGTCATTCTCGATCTCTTTGTTCTGCTCCTACTTCACTTATGGCTAAGTTCAATTTGACATTAGCTAATTCTATTTAGTTGTTCCTGCCAACAGCCAAGAAACATTTCCTGAAAATTCACAGAGAAATCTTTCCTGATAGATCTGCTAAGCGCTTTCAAAAATGAAACGCCTTTGAACATTTTTTCCCTTCCTGTTCTCATCAGCTTCATTGAAAACATAAAACAGTAAGTTTACACACAATGCAAACGTGATTCTCAGTTCATCCGTGACAGTAAGGTATTCAATAACGGGAGTGTAAAATGAAATATGCACAGCCCTTAGCAGCTGGGTGAGAGACAAAAGTTTGTCCTTTTTTCATCCTCCCAGCTTTTCCGCAAGATTTCAACATCCTTATAAATGCCCCTCTATCTAAACATATGATTTTTTTCCAAACAAACTCCATCTATATTACTATTCCTTCTTAAATGGTAAAAATCGAAATGCTCATTTATGGTTTTCTAAACTTCAAAATAATCTAATAAAAATTAGACATGGAGCCATTTAAATACCCTCTGCTTATATGTGCAGCCTGCCAGTTTTCAGCTCTGTGCACATTCATGTATTTCATAGGATTTGTGATTAAGAAGAAACAGAACAAATCCAAACAAGAGGGAAATAAAGTTAAACTATGCTAGAGCCACGTGATGATCACACCTGTGGTGCGAGGTGTGGGCTTGCCTAGTGTGGGCTGAAAGCTTTGGTACGTTTCTAGGAGATAAAATCCAAAGAAACAAAAATAGATGATTCATATTGTCCAATAGAGGAAAGACAAACAGAGAACTCTGTTGAAATAAAGCTATTGTTGATAATAAGTATCTTTTCTAGGGAAGAACAATTACCTGTGATTTTTCTTAAAGAGAAAGTGTGAATATGAATGCAGATGGGAATATGCATGTGTGTGGAAACAAATGCCCAAAAATGTTTGTCATAAAATGAATTAGAATATAAAATGGAGGAGCTACTGTGGAAAACAGTTCTTTTTATTTTTTTTTTAAATCGGCTATGATTACCATATAAGTCAGCAACTCTGCTGCGGGAATAGTATTTTTCCCAAAAGAATAAAAGCATATGCTCAGAAATTTACACAGTGTTTGCTCTGAACAAAGGATGAAGGGCGTAAGCCACAATGCGCATCTAAGGCTGAAAAACACAACTTTTCAGTTAATAAAAATATCACTTAGCCACCAAAAGTGAAGACAATTCTCACACCGGCTAATTGTCAATTATACTGGATGGACTAGGCCAATCACAAACAGTTGTTGGTTGAGATAGTTCACAGCACGCTGATTCAGAGACTGGAGCATAGTTTCAAGGACTGGGATGAGAGTAAGGGAGAGTTTCTTCCTTAGTATCAGAAGTTGGTTGGAAGAAGGAAAATCTCTTGTGGGTAAGATGATGGTGGTGGTGGTTACACAGTGGTGAGAATTTTCTCATTGCCACAGTGCTGTATGTGCTGAGTGATTCATGGGTTTGATTTCATGCTATCTATATTGAGACACTTTGAAAGTGGGTTTTGTAACACTCTTCATTATAACATCTCTAGGCTTAGGCTCGTAAGCAGTGTTCTGAGGGTTGTTCCCTGAGAGCATTTCTACAGGCTGTGACAACATAGCTGCTGATACAGCTGTCAGATGAGAAAACCATGCAATAAGGAGATGTGACAGGCATGATTTTCACTACTGTGCATGAATGTATGAGTATGTGTTATCACCATGGGTTTAAACATCATAGAGCTTAAATATGAACTCTTTACTAGGGATCTTTACTCATAAAAATAAAGAAAATCACCTTTAACAAGTCTGAATGATAATTTTGTCTTTCTGGATATCCTATTACCTTGAGGTCTTCAGCATCAAAATGATCAGTACAAGACATGAGTGAGGTCTGCGTACTCATTAGTGAGTTAGCTGAAAGGCCACATGTAGACCCTCATATAATGCCATTTTCGAGTAACTGAGTCTTTCAGTCCTCGCTGAATTCCTGGCTGAATCCCAAGCTCCTTACCTTACATCACACAGAGCAAAGTCTGTCTAGAAGGAGCTACTCCTGATAATTATTCATGTTTGGCTTAGTCAAGCACACACCTCAGTTAGCTTTGGTGAGGCCTGCCACTATGTGAGATCTACAACAATGTGCTTAAAATGGTAACACTCACTTTTAAGTAAAAGCCCTTTAAAAAAAAAAAAAACACCCTGTCCCAAACAAATCATTGATCTACTATGTAAACTCTCACATTTCCCAAATGTAGATAAATTATGGACACAATCAAAGAACTAACACTATGATAACCTTTCTATGTTTGTGTTTGACAATTTCTGTGTGTTCTGTGATTTTTCTAACAGAACATTTAAAGCGTCCCTTGGCATAATGCACCTTTGTTACCCCCAAAACCACTAGATGCTCATGTTTAAACATGTTTCTTATATCCCCAGATAATAATGCTACAATCAATAGCCCCAAAGAGCTAGGTAACAAAGAGGACCCAAAGAGAGGCACATGGAGTTCCCTGGGAATGGAAGTAGAAGAGATCTTCTGGATAAACTTGGGACAGGTGGGAGGGGGAACATGAGGTATTGGATTGGGGATGGGATGGAGGAGGAGAGTAATAAAAGAGATGTCTTGACAGTGGGGAGAATTTTTGGGTCTGATAGTAACCTGGTACAAGGAAAATGTCCGTGAATTTATGAGGATAAACCCAACTAAAACTCCTAGCAGTAGTGGATCAGAGCCTGAACCGGCCATCTCTTGTAACCAGATTAGTTACTATCCTAATTGCCATCAGGGAGACTTTGTCCTGTAACTGATGGAAGTAGATGCAGAAATCCATAGTCAAGTACTGGGCCGAGCTTGGGAAATCTTATAGAAGGACTGTACAAGCAGTAGGAGGAGGGTGGACAATGTTGTCACAAAGGAACCCATGGAGAAAACAAACCTGGATTCACAGGAGTTCACAGACACTGGAGCAAGAGCTAAGGAGCCCACGTAGGACAGACCTAGGCTTTCTACATGAGTGTGACAGGTGTATAACTTGATACTTGTGGGACTCCTAACAGTGGGAGTTGGGGCTGTCCCTAAAACTTTGAAGGACTTTTGGTAACATTTCCTCATACACTCCCACCTTACAAAGCCTTAATAAGAGGAGTGGAGCTTAGACATACCTCAAGTTGATGTGCATTGCCTTGTTGACACCCATGGCAAAGCTGCCCCTTTCTGAACAGAAACAGAAGGAGTAGAAGGAACAGGGGCAAAGGGGAGGTGGGCAGAAGGAATGGAAGGAGAGGAGGGAGTAGAAACTCCTGTCAGGATGTAAAATAAATGAAAAAAATTAAATTAACAAACAAAACAAAGACCTACTAGATTCTAAAACTTCAGATCTTTGAATACGATCTGTATAATGATAACGTGGAAGTCCAAATGGATTCTAATTTTGTTTCCACACCTAGAACACAGTTTGTGTATCTGCTACAGAATGTAGTATAATAAAAAGACTCTGGGGGGGGCTATTATGTTTTTAGTTTCAAATTTAGGGAAATAGACAATATGTAATGAGGGCATCCAGACAGCTATCAATGGTAGAGTAGACACTTTCTGACAAACTGTGGTCAGATGGTGACAGACCATTATAGTACTTCACAAATATTTACCCTTTTTATGAGTTCTCTTCTTTAGTGTGAAATCTTTGCATTAACAAATGCCTCGTCTTTGAGATTTAGATGTGGGAGATGAGATTATTTGTTTAACACTGAGTAATGGAACGAGAAGCATTCTCCAATGTAATGCAACATCATTTCACACAAACAATAATGATTAGTCACAGTGGACAATTAAGCAATTTCAATATTTTTATTGGTGTCAATGACTTCCCTTTATAGGTACATCAAATTACTGGGAGTGCCGCATCCCACACACTTGAGCTTTGCTTGCAATTATTGATTCGTTTGTGACAGGCAGGGCTAGATATTTTATTAAAACTGAATAATATAATAGTCTTCTGTTCTTCTCATTTGTTGCTACACTCCCCTGCTTTCCATTGGTAAAATGCCCTGTTCCTAAAGATAATAGGACAGTAAAAATTGTCCTAAGTTCATATACCTAAGTTGTAGGGTAAATTTGTTCTTCCTTCCCACCCCTCCACTTAAATACTTGGAAATGGCTAGTGAGGTCTCACATCCTCATATTTCTTGTTGAGATAGTTCTTTCTTCTCACTTGTGTGAGTGTAAACAATGCTTAGACACAGCTCCAGCCCGTGTTGGTCCTTTAATAATCCAGCCATTCCCTAGTCAATTTTACCATTGTTCTTGAATGTGTAACATCTCCTCTTCTTTCCATGCTTCTTTTATTTCATAAGAATCAGTTCCATAGTAGTCGGACAAAATGTTTGTGATCTGTTTCTCCACTGGCACAAGAATCAGTGAATCGAGAGGGAACCTCAGTATGCACTTTTCCTGACCGTGTGTGATTTCATCTTGTCCCCTCAGATTTAGCAATATCTGAAGCATAAGTCAGACTAAGTTGTGTGTCCTACTATTTACATGTTTCAGTGTGCAAAGGTGATGGCACGCTTCTCTTGACCTTTTACCATACCTGCTCTAGGTCCCTGTTCTGCCACCTATAATATATGCTTAGTTAGAAGATTAGATTTCTCTTTATACCTTTTGCTGTACCAGTATGCTGGGACCATGAATCAAGCCAATTTTTTCATCTATGGACACGGTGGTAAATGTGCCTTTGTTAAATGACTTGTAAATTTTACCTTAAAATCTAATACCCACCCCCATGTCCCAGTATTGACAACATCCTAGAATTACACACTATCCTCAAATGCTCAAACAATTTAGAAGAAAATATGACATTTATTTATAATTCTCTGGGTCTTCAGGGGTAAGTTTGAAACGTAGTGGTAATGTTTGAATGGAAAATCAGTTTTATACTCTCTGGAAGAAAATAGAAACTAGGTTCTGCCTAGCATATCACTATATCAGCAGCTTAAGGACAGTTAAGGACTTAGTTGTTCTTCATTGTCCATCATCAAAATGCCTTTCTTCTGGTCCCTGCTTTCCAGACTGCCCTGGATTTGAAAGTGGGTTGCCTGTTCACAACCTCAAGGAGCACCCACCCTTTAAAAGGAACCCACACAATTTGAATATCCCTGCCCCAAATTTCTGATAGTGAGGTAGACAAATATGTTCCTTAGTGAGACCATATTTTGCCCATTTTTTTCCAATGTTGTGAATTAAAGAGTTCACTTCTGCTCAGAAACGATGGTTGCTCTCAAGAACTAACTCCTCAGTTCCAACTTCTAAAATTTAGTGGACAATGACTGACAGTTTGGGTTCTGACAAAATTAACCAAAATCAGGCCTGGTGAGACAGCTAGAAGATAAATAAATATATTAATAGCTTCATAAACCGGGTTCCATCCTTGGAACCCACGGAAAGTTGAAAGAAAGGACTCCCCCCATAAAGCTGTTTTCTGACAACATATGATTACACATGCACCATGACACAAAAGCCCTCCCACACCATATTTAACCTAAGAGTAATAATCGTAAAATAAAATTGAAAATCACTATCAATTAGCCTCCTCGTTTATGTTGAAGAATCTTCTTATAAAGCCACAATTAATCACAGGATTTGGGGACAGCTATGCTTTTGCTGCCCTTGAATTAGTTCCTTCAAGCCATCATTATAATTAGTTCAGGGAACCCCAGCTTTTGAGGCACGCTGTTGATGACACACCTTGTTCATTTGGGGTGTGTCCAGGCACAGACCTGAGAATTGCCCTTTGGCCTCAGGCAAGCACTCAGAGGAACTGTGATCATTTCTTTGCCTCTCTATCGCTAGAGTACATTCAGTTTCACATTACACATAAAAGCACATCACTTAACGTCCTAGCCCAGGTCTTCTAAATGTCAGGCATGTTAGTCAGCACTCCTACTAACACCAAGATTTTGACATTAAAAGATTTGTTCACCTCTTCCAGCAGATGCCACCCAACAATAGGGT
Source organism: Dicrostonyx torquatus (assembly GCA_028555095.1). Lineage (NCBI taxonomy): Eukaryota > Metazoa > Chordata > Mammalia > Rodentia > Cricetidae > Dicrostonyx > Dicrostonyx torquatus. Next base: position 8,889,402 of record JAQHUG010000020.1, on the reverse strand, counting down.
TGTTGATCCTGCCTACTGAACTGATCTCTGCCATAGGAACATGGTTGCTGCCTGTCTTAAACGGTCAGGAAGGTCATAGACCACATTGTTGTTAGATAACACTTGTGGTTTCCTTCATAATGTTTGATTTAATGTTGAACTTCAGTAGGTAGGACAGACAGCTAAATATTTCATTTTTTGTAGTCTCTGAGCCCAAGTGCACTAGGGCTGGTTGTAGCTCTGGCAGCTGTCTTTTCATGAGTTGGAGATATCACGAGGATGAAGGCAGATATTAGAGTGCTGCTTCTGTGAGGGGAGGCACAGCATTGGCCAATTAATAATCAGAAGTAGAGACATTAATAACATTTCTGCTTCTGCCTTTGGAAGTAGTCAATTCTACTGATAACATGACCTTCACTTCCAGTCTCAAGAATTCTTGACAATAAATTAATTGTTTAACCACTCACAGTAAGTTACTTTGTTTTGACAGTCTGGTCACCTGCTACCATCCCCATGTGGTATCAGTTTGGCCGCACAGTTTTAACATGGTAAGGTTATCTGAGGGCTATCTATCCCATTCTCACAAACAGATCACAGGTTGAACCGAACTCTAATTTATGTACATACAATCTGCCTTTTATTACTATTTCCCAATAAATGTATCCTATGATACTTGTAGAAAAATGTATGTTTCCTAGCAAATTAAAAAAAAACAATATTTAGGCTTCACTGATAACTGTTTACCAAGTAAAAACAAACAATAAAGGCATAGTTATTACATCTTCTTGGAGAAGATTTATGGAACCCTACAAAATTTGTTTATTGCTGAAGTAATATGAAACTCGTATAGGTTCAGCAATTAGATATTTTCCATGCTTCTTACTCATGATGGATTTACATTTGTATGTTGCTGACATGATATAAATTTCTTTATGAAGAAAAATATATAAACTTTAGGTTGTTTAAAATATGTATGCTCCTTAAATCTCTGAGTCTCCATGCCCTTGGTTGGCTATCTTTTACACTTCGCACAGTATTCAATATTGTAAGGTCTTGTAATTTTCCTGTATTCAAAAGATACTCAATCATTGGAAAACCACAATATGTCTATTAATTCATATACATGAGTGACATTTTTATCAAGTATAAGAATGTATTTGAAGGAATTAACAATTACAGTATCAAATTAGTAATTATGGGGAAAGTACAACAAATAATTATTGGTTTAAGGAACCAATTAAAAATGAATAGTTATTTAGATAAATATGCTTACATACCAGAAATGAAGTGGTTTCTAGCAAATTGTTTCAAATGGTTTTACAGCTACATCCTTTATTCATATTCATACTTTCAGAGTCTAGCTGTTTTGTTTATTGTAGATATCAGTGTAAGGAAAGAGCCTCCATGGAAAATTTTAAAGAGAATCCTCTCTGAAAGCGCAGTAGGGCAGTGAGGCTTAGTTGTCCTGTTAGCATAAACATTCTGACTTCTTATTAACCACAGACACTATGTCTCAATTTCCTCCTAAGGCTGTGTGCTCATTCTGTGTTGAGACATGTGCCTGCTGTGACAGAGAGCATTGTGAGACACAGAAGGAACCCATGGGCCCATCCACGGTCCAATAGCATATTTAGAACATGAAAACTTTGACCACAGTGTTGGTAAGGGAAGTTACAAATGATGTAAACCATTTGTGGGGGCATGGAATTTGAACTTGTGTCCTATGGAAGAGAAAAGAGTGCTCTTAACCTTTTATCTTTCTCTCCAGCCATGACTAAGGTTTTTTATCTTTAACGATTGTCTTCTCTGACACAGGAAACTGAAATGCAACTATGATGTATTCCACAGATATTTTTAATTATTTGTATATTCAAATAATCAAGAATATATTTATTTCTAGAAACCCTGTGTTTAATTTATTTATTCACAAAGTTTAAGTAGGTTTGCCCCATAAGGAATTTCTTTGGAGTTTTATTTGCATATCCTAAGAAAATAATATTTTTCTCTAAATCTCTATATGCCCCAAAAAATCAAATCATGTGAGTGTTACTAAAATATAAAGAAGAAACAGATCCAATAATGTCAAGTATATGTCATCTCAGATGTAGTCATACAAACTTATACTTATGAATGTACACAGACAGTAGTCCAAATGATGGATGAAAGTATATCATAATAAATATCATTCAAATTATGATCTTGAAATTACAAAGCATTATGTTAACTCGACTTAAAAACTAAAACAATAAGGAAAGTATTATCAAGCCATATTTCTTAAACTTGGTATTATTTTCTAATGTTAAAGAAATGATTTCTTGTAGACTTTAATCCCATTTTATGCTTTTTAATTTAAAAAGTGTTTTGTAGGGCAGGGATTTGAGATAAAAACGTGCTACCCTGTAGCCCAAGCTGGACTCAAACTCATGGCAATCCTCCTGTCTTAGCCTCCAGAATGCTGGCATGATGAGCATACACCACTCACCCAGCTGTTATGTTCTTACTTTTGAGCATTTTAAACACTAGATACTTTCCCTTAGGAATGGGAAATAACTTCTAACTTCACAGTTCTGAACATCCCATTTTTTTGTCAGTTTCATGAGGTTTTGCATTAATTTCTGTGACAGTGTTAGGCCATTGTACACAGTAGTGCTGATGCTTCTTTTGCACTGTTTTTATTTATAATCTGATTCGGTATTTAACAGACGTAATGTTAGCAGGCGCCTTCAGTCATTAAAATGATTTTCTTTAATTACTTTTTGACCATTTTTAATTGACAAGGAAACCTTTTCATTGTTGCCAGGCTTATTCACACTGACACGATTCAGCTGTGCCTCTGTGGAAAACAACCTTGGGAGAACAAAACCTTCTTGCTGAAAATCTGGGTAGACAAAGCTCATTTACCAATATCCATGGCTGTCTGATTCTGGCTTTTCCCTTCTCCGTGATGTAGCATCGCTGACTTCTGTGCCTAAATAGCAAGAAGACACATAAAGAGGTCACGCTCTGGTTGTGAAAGCATGTCTAACTGGTATAAGAAACTGTATGTGTGATGTGGTTAGAATCTGTAGTTAACAGGGTTTAGAAACATCAGACGGGAAAGCTGGTGGTAATTTAGGTGGGGGAGGGGGTAGAGAACACATGAATGATGAGACTGTAATCCCAAGAAGATCATCTTTCTAGAATCAATAGGAGGTAGACTGAGACTTGTGCAGTTAAGATGTGACCAGGCTTTGGAAGACCATAAAAGCCATAGAAAAGATTCAGAGTCATAATGAAATGACACAAGGAACTGGTGTATGCACACTGAAAAAGTCCAGAAAATGAACTTGTGACATCTGTGTAGACCCGTGAGATGAGAGTGAGGACCCAAGATCAAAATATACCTAGGCAGGGTGAGATAATCTCCTCCACAGGGCTTTTGTAAAGGGTAGAAGCTGAAACATGACATTTTCATGTCATTTTATTAGGGTTGATGAATTCTAACTAATATTAAAGTGATTTATACCTTGGGGGTTATACAAAAATGTCATAATCAACTAAATCAATGGAGTACACAAAAAGCATAAAAAATTTGGTGTTCAATTTCAGATTAGACTAATGTTTTCTATTATATTATACTTTTCATTGCATGAAATCTTCATAGAGCCTCCCAGGCTTATTTTATGGCCTCATGATTTTTCTTATCTGTTGCTGAGCTGTTTACATTGCCTTTCCTTTCTTCAGCAGTACTTCCTGTCAAATTACCCGGTCTCTATATAAATAGATTCAAAATGTGCTCCTGACACCAGCTTCATTAAATCACTTGGGAACTTGTTCAAACTACAGATAATTTGTCAGCTTGCCTAAGACCTCACAAGTTTGATGATCTGGTAAGGGGAGCAATCTGTGTTGTTTCGAATCTTTTTTTTTTTTGACTGAATTTTATTTTGCTCTTTTAATATCTGATGGTAATAGTAATATTATTTTATTCAACTATTAAGCAATTCCTAATTTTTTGCTCTGCTAGTTGGCATTTTTTAAAAAAATTTTTCAAATTGGATTAAGAAGATAATAGATTTCATTCTGTCATTCAGAACAGAACTGAGGATCCATATTCTAAGAAAGGATATCTTTCTTTGAAGACAACTACAGCATTCTCTTTGATATTCTACTCAGTGATTATGAAAAATGCAGTGGTCAGCCCTACCAATTCAGAAGCAAGTTGTTTCTATAGGGCTAGAGGTTACGCAGTATTAATTACCTTCATAATGCATGATTCTACTTGCTTCTTAAGTCACTGAGTTTAACTTTAACCCAGTTCTGATTTATTTTACTTGACATTGCTGTTTCATTATATTGTACCATGTATAGTAGTTTTATTAGTTTTGGTTTTATTCATATTCAAATGTCAAAACATACTATTTGTTTTAAGATTAAACAGGATTCGTCTTTATATTGCTTCTGACATATCTCATAAAGGTGTGTCTTTCTCTAACCGGCATTATGAAATCTACTTCTTTTGTGTCCCTGTACTTTGTCTTTTCTTTTCTGGGATGCCAGCTCCCCACCAGTAATGATGCTGAGACTTATTAATTGGGAAAATTTGGCCTTTAGCTTAGCCTTGTTTCTAGCTATCACTTATAACTTGAATTAACCAGGTTTTATTAATCTACATTCTACCATGTGGGTTATTACGTCTCTTGCGTTCTGTACATCCTACTTCCTCAGCATCTGGTTGGTGTCTCCTGTGTGCCAGCATTCCTATCCTCTGAGTTTCTCTCTGCCCTTAAGTCCTGCAAAGCCTCTCCTGCCTAGCTATTGACCACTCAGCTTTTTATGAAACCAATCCCAATGACACATCCTCACACACTGCCAGGAAATATCCCACAACGTTTGATATTTGGTTCACAGATTGGAGTGGAGGGAATGTGAGAAGCAGGTTTCTGTCTCATAGTGTTTTGTTAAGCCCCTTGTACTAGCACATATAAAAGCCCTATCTTTCCAGAACACTGGGATGCATACCACTTTCTTATGAGAACAAGGTACCAGTTTTACCCAGAAGTTCCCACTTTTGTAGCTATTATAAACTCATTATTTTAAGATTTGCTATCTCATCACTTTTTACCTGAACTACATCTAGGATTCTCCAATTTGAAGTGGAGACAAATGGACATTTTAATCTCAGGCTCAAATACATTTAATGTGCTTTAATATTCTATATCGTCACGGTGTAAGTTAAAATGATATCTTGAATGATTATGCCTATCATTTGTATACTTTTTCCTGATGTCAACTCACCAAGTGAAGAACTTCCCAAATAACTGGAATTGACTATGGTAACTCTGTATGTAGTCAGATGACTGTTTGTTCATTCCTCACTGCCCAGACCCAAAATAGTCACACAGAAACCATATTAATTAGATTACTGTTTGGCCTATAATCTACATGCATTCTTGCTAGCTCTTACATCTTATATTAATCCATTCCTAATATTTTATATTTCACCATGGGGCTCATGGTTTACCAGTAAAATTCTGGCTTGCTCCTCGTGTCTTTCTCCCCCAGCAGCTACAAGGCTTCTTCCTGACTCCGCATTTTTTTCTCCTCTATCACTGCTTGGAATTCTCACTTTGCTCTATTCTTCCCTATCATAGGCCCAAAGCAGTTTTTTAAAATTAATCAATGATAATAAAATATTTTCAAGCATACAGAGGGGAATCTCACATTTCTATCTAAATAAAAAGGAAGGTTTTAGCTTTAACATTGTATAAATTAGATACAACAAAACCAATATCAAGCAAGAATTACAGTTACAATATTTATATCTACTTTATCTTTTATCATAACTGAGGAAAATATAATCATAAGTATCTATTCTTCAACTCCATCAAAGACCCCAGAAGGAGGTAATATTACCTAAGTTAACAGGAAGTGCATTGTAAGCAACTTCTAAAACTCTAGAATAGAAAGAGACATCTCATTGCCTTGAAAGTCACTCAAAGTTCTTCTGTAACATTAGTTTATCCATTTTCAGCCTATAGGACCATAGTATTTGACAGACTTTCCCATGAAGCAGGAAATTTGAAGATCTGTTTTGTCCTATAGTAACAAAGTTCACCAGATGCTTTCTTGTGTCCTGAAAAATGACTGGCAGCTCTTTCATTCAGCAGAAACCCCAAAGAACCATTTTATCTTCAGGCAAGTTCAGTAGTTATTTTACTGTGGGTGATGTATGTCCAGTTCTTACAGCATAATATCAAGCAGTCCAGGCAAGAGCAGTTTCTTGCCCAAAGGGCCAACGAACTCCATGAGGAGCCTCTTTAATGCCCATCGTCCTATTGAAGTAGATTGGTACTGCCAAGAGCAGATGTGTCTCATTGTCATGAAAAGTTTTAAGTTCTTAAAACATGTTAATGTCATATTCTGTTAGTCTGTGAGAGGTTTGAAGAATATCTATCAATCTGAAATATATATCAGTACATCTAGGAAACCTAATTAACATGACTAAAAGTTTGAGTATTATAGATGACTATATTTTTAATTACATCATATATTTTTAAATGAGTTGCCAAACAAAATACCTTAATCAGGAGCAAAACTGACCTTAAATTTGTATCAATAGACCAAGATCCATACCAATGTAAAGTATTTATCTCAATGTCATATCCTCCTTATATGTTTTTATAGAAATTGACTGTGACCATTAATCATTTACAATCAACCCCATTTAAATGAAAACAATCACTTAAAAACAATATTTCCAAATTTGGATGTAGTTTTCTCCAAACTGCTTCCTGATTTTGTTGGGCAAAGTATTTGTGGGGGATCACAGAGACCTTTCAGGTGGTCTTGGTCCATCAAATCACATTAATCTGGAAGGAATCCACAGGTTTTCATCTTCTGTGACCGATTGAGAGGTCTTTTTTTTATCTGAATTTGTCTTTAATGTGTATCTGTATTTATTTTTTGACTAGCAGCACCTGTTTTCTTTTTAATGGTAGGCATGTATGACTAGGACCAACTTTGTAGCCCTGCCTGCTTGCTCTGCCCAGTATAACATAGTGGAGTTATGTTCACTACCAGCTCTGTGAGCCATTCTCTCTCCCCAGTCCCAGGGAAGCAATACATCTATGTCTCCATTAAGCAATTTGTAACACATTGCTCACAGACCCCATTTAAGTGCAGGACCTCCCAAAAGAGCCAGAGCTATTTATGTTGCCAATACCACCATGAGCTAGGAAACCATTTCTTAAGAAAGTCATGCACTTTTCTGATGCTAATGTTGAGTAAGGAAGCCTTCTCATTTAGGAATCACGCCTCTGCTTGCTTTTAGCAAACAGAGCCCACCCTAGAAAATACTACTACCATAAAACCATTCTTTACTCTGCTTAACTTTGTTTGTTTGTGTGTGTGTCTAAAATTCTTTTCCAAGTTCTCTCAGGTTTTATGTGGATGTAGCTGCCAAAAGTTGGTGGCAATTTATAGGTGGATAGCTGCTTGTTCCTGGCCACCGACACCTGGAATAATTACACAGAAATTATATGAATTACAATACTATTTGAGCAATAGCTTACAAATATTTCTATCTAGCTCTTCTATATTAAATTAACCCATTCCTATTATTTTATATTTTATCATTAGGCTCATGATTTACCAGTAAGGTTCCATCTGATGGCTCCTGTCTTTCTCCTTTGGCAGCTACATGACATCTCCCCAACAATGCCTTCTTTTCTTTTCTGCTTCTGCTTAGAATTTGATTTGTTCTAATCTGCCCTGCCATAGACCCAAAGAAGTTTCTTCATTAACCAATAATAATAAAACATATACACAGCATACAGAGTGGAATCTCACATCATTTATATATACTAACAGGTGTAGGAATGCAATCTGAGCTCTAGTGAACATAATTGCACTATTGTGCTTCTTCATGGGGTTCCCTTTGGTCTAGAAGAAGCATTCTGAACAGTTACCTTTAGACAGATGGAATGTTCTACAGTTCTGTATGAGCAGGCACTGTTTAGGATCACACATGGGGTGTGATCACTGCTGAAATCCTTGGTGTTCTGGTTGGCAGTGTTCACTCTGTGAGTCACTATATCTACATTGGAAGGTATAACGTGAGGAATCTCAAATTCACTCTGACCTTCAATACTTTCTCACAATCCCTACATTTACATCATCGGAATGCTAGCATGCCTTTTACCGAAATGCTCTGAGCATAGTTCAGAAATGCCCAAAGCTCCCATATCCAATAATACTTTGTCAAGTCACATTTGCATTCATCCAGTCTCTTCATGCCCAGGATAGAATGACTAGACCAGGAAAGAAGTGATCATGGATGACCCAGAAAGGGAAGAGATATGGTACAGCCCAGTTTTTATCAGGGACTAGAACCTGGCATCCAGATGAGGGTGGGACCTGGAAGAACCGATATTGCTGTATTTATGAGGACAAGATGAAGAGAGAGAAAGATGCTGCTGTAGTTAGAAATGGTATAGTGCTTCTCTTAGTCGTTTTTGTTTCTTTGTTTGTTTTCTTCATGAACTAAATCATCTTAGCACAAATCTGGGAGATGGCCACTTTCATCATGAAGTAGGACTATCTAAAAATGGGAAAGTCATCTGTAAAATTAGCAGAGTGAAGGATGACAGATCAATACAACAGTACAATCGTCCTCAGCATTCTCTGCAGTCTCCCATAGAACCCCCAAAGTGTAAAACCTCACCTGCCTTGAAGGACTCACATTATTGACCCTTACACCCTCCCTCCCTGATGCTGCTAAGTATGCTCTGTAGATCTTCAGAAATGCCAAAACTCATACTTCTTTGACTTTGTTTTCTCCTTTCTTCCTAAATCTCAAATTAGCACATCACCTCACCCTTTCAAGTCTTTACTGTTCCATTACTCCACATGTTTCCAGGCCAGTATCTGTAACTCTAAAATTTCATTCATCCATTCTATTCATTGCTCTTATCCATTTTCCTATAAAAATATATTTTATATGTTTCTTAGTTGTTGTTTTATTTGACTCTTAAGGTTAATAAATACTTATTATGCATTATTTTTGCATATTTTTAATTTTTAATTATTTTTACAATTTGTTAATTTAATTTACATCCCTATAATACTTTCTACTCCACCCCCTCCTCCAACTCTAAAAATCTCTGTGCCACCCTTATTCCAGTACATCCCATAGGCAGGACTGTTGTGGAATATCTGTTTTTGCTGTGAAGATGTTGTCTATGAGAAGGCATATTCTGATTGGTTTAATAAAAAGTTAAATGGCCAATAGCTAGGGGAGGAAGAAGTCAGGCAGAATTCTGAGGATATGAAGGACTTTAGGAAGAAGAAGGACTGAATGTCCATCCAGATGGAGGAGAAGATACAGGAGGTTCAAGATGAAAGAGAAGTTATGCTGCAGGAGAGAAATTAGATTAATAAAAAATGGGGTGATTTAAGTTCTATAAACTGGTCGAGACAAGCCTAAACTATGCTCAAGCTTTCATAATTAATAATAAGTTTTGGTATCATTATTTTGAGACTGATAGCTGAAGAAAATAACTTGCTACACAGGATAGACTGTAGGTTGAAGGCTGTGTGACTGGGTTGGTGTCCCAGTCTCTCCACTGTCAACCTTGCCAGGTCACAGGAGATGACCATTTTAGGCAACATATCTGCTATTTCTTGGAGGGCAAGTTTGTATAGCACTTTGGAACTAAATATGGCAGTTACTCGGGAATTTGGTAATCAATCTACACCAGGACCTATCTATACCACTATTGGGCATATACCCAAAGTATGCTCAATCATAAAACAAAGACACTTGCTAAACTTTGCTCACATCAGTTTTATTATTAATAAATGGAACCTGGAAACAACCTATATGTCCCTCAAGATAAGAATAGATAAAGAAAATGTGATACATTAACACAATGGTGAATTACTCATCTGTTTAAAAACAATGATAGAAAAAATTTGGAGACAAATGGATGAAACCAGAAAAAAAAATCAACCTGAGTGAGGTAACTCAGAACCAGTAACACAAATATGATATTTATTCACTTCTAATTTGAAAGGCTCGGTAACAAGGAGGGCTGGTGAACAGGAGGGGACTTGGATCTCTCTGGGAGGGTTGGGTAAAAGTGGGAACATAGAATCAGGTAGGGGAGGCATGGTGGGGAATATTACTGAAAGAGACAACTGGAAAGGAGGGGGATTTGGGGGATGAGATAGAAACCTGGGGCAAGTGAAACTCCTGAGAATCTACAAGAATGACCCCCGCATATGTATTATTTTTAATCATATGTGTATACATGAAAAGTGCGGGTAACTGAAAGATCCAAAGAATGGTATGAGATGGCTTGGAAAATAAGTTTCATTTCCTGTAAGCCTCCTGACTTTGGTACTGGGAATATAACTAGAGACCTTTGCAAGAGCAGTACCATTCAACCTCTGAGCATCTCACCAGCCCAATGAAGATTTATGTCTCTATTCACTAGTAATTAAAAGAGTTCTTCAAATATAACAGCGTGAAATAAGATTTTTTTAAATAAATGGGGTGATTTTTAAGATGTAACAATATGTCTAATTAAATATGAAATATCCATGTCTTTCTGTGTATGTCTACTGTGCATATTTGTATACATATGTTTGTTTACCTGTGCATAGAAACGAGATAGTTATTCCAGATGCCTTCCTTGGTTCCTTCTAATCTATTGCTGGGACAGACTTTCTTTGGAAGCTAGAGGTCACCATCTCATCTAGAATGACTATCCAGGAATCCCAGAGAGTCTCCTGTCTCTGCTTTCTACTTCTGTATTATACACACTCGCTTTCACACAAAGAGTTATTTTTTAACATATTTTCCACAAAGATGATTCCAGTCCTTGTACTTTCTCAACAACTACACTCTAGTAGAAGCTCTTTTTTTCACCTTCTCCATATCTTATTTTAGTGATCAGAAAGCTTCTCCTACTTGTTACAAACACATCAGCTCTGACATTTTTGTCTAGATATGCAAGTTGTATCTCCATAACCTATGCACAGCTTTGTCTTTGAGGGTGTTGATAAGCATAAGGTGGACTGAAACAATTTGCCTAAGTCATGTGAAGGAGTGGTGAGAGCTCTGATGTATCTTGGTATGCTTTATCATGAGCATAGATGCCTATTAAAATGAAGATGTGAACCCATCTCTAAATTGTTAGGGAGAGCTCTGCGTATACACACTACATATAACCTCAAGAGCACCATATAAGCCTGTTTTTGAATTCCAATGGTCTGTTTGTGACATATGCTTTACATTTTTCTAATCATATCATAAATAGCACAAATTTACTAGATTGACAGAGAATAAACCAAATGTAATCCTTGATTTTGTACTCAGAATAATAGCAGACTCCATTTTCACACAGCTGAATTCAGAAGCATTGCACAATAAGGGTGAAGGTTGTGTTTGTTCTTTTACTCATAATAATAATGAAACCATTAAAAACTATACCTCAATGAACCTTTAATATCAGAACATAAATGACCAATGTGAGGTCTTCATTTATCAGGTTATTGAAAAGTTGCCAGATTTCTTATATTTTGCTGCATGAAAAGTTGGTTGTATTTTACAACCAGAAAAAAGTATAAATTTGGGGTATTGTTAGGTTAATAAAGATAAATTCCTTTTGACATATTTTAGGAGAAACACTTAAATTCACAAAACACACATTTGCACACTGCAATATTCCTAAACAAGTCATTTACAAATTAGTGACATTTGTGTGTGTGTGTGTATATATATATATATATATATATATATATATATATATATATATATACAACTACACTTTTTTCACCTTCTCCATATATATATATGTGTGTGTGTGTGTGTGTGTGTGTGTGTGTGTGTGTGTGTCTGTGTGTCTGTGTGTACTTTAATGGAAGAAAACTCTATGATACAATATTTTTAGTAGAAACTATATTCCTATCTTCTCTCATTGTCATTAAAATATGGTCTGAGACTCTGGTCATTTAATCAAACTAATTAAAATATATTCACTGTGTTTAAATAGTAAAGGTTTCCTACAACTTTTCATTACAAAACTGGAGTCTTGGTATTTGATTAACATTCTTCATTTGTGGAGAACTTTCTGCTCTCTATTTAAAGACACAGGCAGTGTTCACAAAGGTCATGTGCTCTATCATTGTTCAAGTGCAGTTGGTCTTTAACCAATCCAGTAGCTGTTAGTATTACAAGAGAGGACCTCTGGTCTTCTGCTCTTCACGAGTAGGTGTGCTCCCTATGAAGAGAAAACCCACTGTGGTTTTAGAGTACCACACGAGAAATGAAAAACATCCACATACAAATCTAAGCAAATCCACTCATTAACCAAAATTTTAAAACTGTGTAACAGTATGAGTTATTTCAATGGTATCATTTGAGAAAATAAAAAAATGTCATATTTATACCAACTTATCAATTATACTCCTTAATAATATTCTTTCCAAATTTTGATTTGTCCATATAACCCAAGAAGTATTTTGGGATATCTTCTTTTTTAAAAAAAAAATATGTTTATTTATTTTTTTTCCTTTCTTTTTTTTTATTTTTGTTAAAAGCAAAATTTACATTTACTCCCCTTGTTCCCGGCTCTCCCGCTCCCCCACTACCCCACCGCCCTCCCACTGCTTCCTTAAGATGGTGCAGGATACCCTGTCCTATGGGGAGCCCAAGG
>JAQHUG010000020.1:8864775-8876675 GCA_028555095.1 Dicrostonyx torquatus | reverse complement strand
TTTGCAGCTCTTAATATTCTTTCTTTATTCTGTATGTTTTGTGTTTTGATTATTATATGGCGAGGGGATTTTTTTTGATCCATTCTCAAAGTTATATACAATGAAACAACTATTGAGGAAAGGAGATTTACAGCAGTCAGCTTTTGCAAGGAGCTTGAGGAATGTATCTTTGGTGAATTTTCATGAGGCTATGGTGGGCTTTATTTTGATGATGTAGCTGCTCTTGAGTTATCCATTCCCCTGCAGGTAATTCCAGAATACTCTTTTGTTCATTAGTCTATACAGGGGTGAAGTTATTTAATTCATCTCTTTCTGAGAGTCTACTAATGGTAGACTGACATTTGCTTACATCTTCTCAGGAAACGCCATTTAATGTATATGTCCTCTCATTATGACTTTATGCTAATCATCCTTTTACTTCATACAACAACATAAAACTTATGATACAGAATATTCTGTCACCCTTCACATTTCATCTCAAATACCTGCTTCTCTACCTTCTGATGATGGGGCTGTGTGGACCTATACTTTTGATGCTAGGATTTTTGAAAACTAGACAGTAGAAGTGTCTTATAAAGAGAAAACAGCTCCCTGGGTGGATTCTATGATACTATCCTTCATGCAGAAAAGCTGTGACAGGTTACAAGAATCTCAGATCTTGGCCCAGGCTAGTCAGTATCCTGCACTATTGTCACCACAGAAGCTAGTTGGGTCTTGCTATGAGAACCAATCTCCTGGAACAGGTTTTGAGTTTCCACCTTGATAAGTTTATCCCATTTGATAATAAGTCACGGGGTATGCTTCTCTACCCTCTAGTGTTTTATACTATTCTTTTTGCGTGCTATAACATTATTCTTTAACTGTTTTCTACTGAAAATTTTCTTGTTCAACGTGACATAGGTGACATTGGTACTACCTTCCTAGATGTGATAGAGAATAAGATATGTATTGAATGACAAACAAAAATCAGACACATAAATTTTGAGTCACTGTTTGCAACATGCTCAATCTGAAGGAATGAAAGATGAAATTACAAGACATAGAGAGGGAGTGTAATCAGATATTCTTAACTTACCTGTTTTCCCAACAAGATTGACAAACTCATTGTCTGCTGATTGACAAGAAAAGGAAATACAGACTTTGTCCAGAGAAATTTTTTTTTTAAATTAAGAGTTTGGTACTCAGGGTCTATGGAGCCCAATTGGGCTTCTTACAAGACCATGTTAGAGAGTGAAGGAGAAACTCAGAGATCTAAATTAGGTCTACCTGGGGTGTCCATCAAAATGCTGATCCCATACCCAAGTATGGAAAGTACCATAATCTGAACAATGATCCATCTAGAGAATGGAACAAAACTCTGTGCAAGTTCACTCTAAAAGGGGCAAAATGACCCAGAAAGAACGACATTATCAATTCTCCACATAGTTCTCAGTAATTCATTCACACTTTATTGTATTAAACTGTTATAGAATGATTCAAGGAATCATAAATCAAGACTGTAAAGGGGCAACTGGTTTCTATGTAACTTAACTGTGTTTGCATGTAACACATGTAAAAGATTACTAGGGCCTGTTTGGGTTCTAGAAAGCACAGATATTTAATCTGTAGCGTAAACAAACTCAAGTGTCAGGCATCCAGTCAAAGAAGATGAGAGACACAAAGAAACAAAAAGTCAAAATGGGATGGGAAATCACTAACTGACATTACTGAGAATTGAATATAATGACAGATTTGACAGACTTGAGATTAATAGCCAATGAATTATCTCAAGAAGAAATATCAGTGAATTTGCACTGATTAATGAATAAATCTGTATAAAAATTATATCCTAGGAACACAGTTTCTAAATTTTGCTTGAAGGGCTGAAGAGATGCCTCGGTGTTTAAGAGCTGGCACTGCCCTTGCAGAGTACCAAGGATTAGTTCCCAGCACTGACATCATGTGGATCACAATGTCACATAGCACTAGCTCCAGGAGACTCTGATATTTCCTCTGTGGACACCTGCACACGTGTAGTGCACATAACTCATCCAGACACACGAACACACACCCTGACATACACAAATAAAACGAATAAATATTTAAGCATTGTTAACTCTGTACAGTAAAATTAAAGTCAGGAAGCCTCAGCATTTACCATGAGAGTGTAGTTGCTATGCATAGAATACAATGGATTCTGTTTCCAAGCTCATGGCATTTTTCTGTATAGAAAAATAAACTTAAGATTTATTTGAGCCCAGTTTCCAGTTTAGGGACCTGTGAGCAGCATGGCTGATCTAACATTGGGTGTAAAACTAGACTTGTGTTTTCACAGAAGCAGGTGTATACTTCTTACTGATTTCAATTGGATGTCATATAGACCAAACTCAGGCTCCATGTACAAACCTGAGGTAAAGTTCTAAGGACCTTGTGGATAGCACTTAAATAATTAAAAATGCAACAGTTACACACTGCTTCAGCTCCTCTGGTTTTGAACATCAATAATCTATTATATTATAGGAGGGAATTCTCTACCATATTTAAACATACAGTCATTCATGTTCCTTACATCCATGTCTAACCCTAAACCATATATTATTTAATATAGATAATATGTGAGGACTGATTTTAATTAAATATAACTTAGATGTTATATTTATGAGAACTAGACATTACACAAAAGAGAAAAAAATCACATTTTGTTTCCACAGTTTTATTGCTCTTATTTTTTAATTACTAGATGTTTATAACTATATTTTTAGGATCCATAAGTAATGAATATTTAAAATTAATGCTGTCATTGCTATAGTTATAAATTCATTTTATTTTACTCTCCTTGGTGCTAATATTTCAAAAGAAAGGAGAGACAATGCTGCAGTTACTGAGGCATTCTGAAGTCTGCCTGGATGCTCAGACTTGAAAACATGGGAAGGGAACACGTGGTGATTCCCAGATATAGTGATGGTGTATTCACCCTCCTAATTACAGGAGTCTGGTGCTGCTGATATCGGGCTCAATGGAAACAACACCCACACCATTTTCTTGCTGTCATTTATTGTTTCAATGTATTCATGTTATAGAGAATCAAGCTCATAGCCTCACTAATGTAAGATTACCTCTGAGTGAACCACTATCTTTAAAGCATAATAATAAATATTTTATTATTTCAAACAGTGTCATGCAGTCTATTCCAGACTGCCTTTCAACTTCTGATCATTCATCTTCCTCATTCTCCTGAATACTCAAACTACAGGCTTAAATGACGATAGTTGTTTTTTTCTTCTATTTAAACCAACCAAGTCCTTGCTAAACATTGCCTATTATGTAAAATCCTTATTGTCTATAATCACATATGTAAATGAAAAATAAATATTTGTATAATGTTTGGTTTGCAGAAATTATATAAATTCCTTGTAATATCCTTGAGTTCTGCTGAGATCCATGTTTCTCAGATGGCTCATATTTCAGTTAAGCAAGCATCTGCTCATATTATCAGGAGAACATTAAATAAAAGTGAGGATATGTGCATCTATAGGACACTAGACAGGACAGCTGTTTTATATTATCAGAGTCCTTTTGGTAACATCTGGCGCCCCATCAACTTTGAGGTTAAGAGGTTTGGGGAGTAAATGGGAAATGACAGAATGGGCAGCAGGCAAGGAGGTCTAGCTGGAAGAATTGCTCAGCACTCTTGTGTTTCCTGAGACAGACAGCCTGCTGCCCCAGCAGGTGGGCATGCCTTGCACCCACATCCATATCTAGGAAGACAAAACAGTACATGGATCCTGTTCCAACAACGTTTTAGAATGCACGCTCATTGGAATATGTTTCTCAGTAGAGAAAATCCTCGTGTCCACAACATTGTTTAATAAATCATCTGGAATATGCATTCATTCCTACAGGGCTGCATGAGCAAACTTTCACACTTTTCTTTCACAGCAGAATATTTTAAAAATCGTTCTGGGATTTATGGGATTATAGACTCTCTGGGTAAATAGAATAATTAGATAAACTATTAAAAATGATACTCCTATCGGAATTACTTGCTAAAGCATCCTCCAAAATAGTTCCACACTCAAAACTTATTTTAGACAGGAATGAATACCATACACTGAAGTGATTTAAATCCAAATGGGCATGCTCGTATGGAAGGGAGTCTTCTGTAATGATTCAGGTGGGTTGAAGTAGGCCAACATCCCTGCCTCTGCTCTATGTGCTAAATGAATGCCCTGAGAATCATTTATGCACATGCTCTTCTAGTTATGACCATCAGATTTTCATTCTCTGATATAAAAATTTAAACTGGAAAGACACAGCCTGGTACCACTGACTACAGAGTTTAATGAAATTAATGAATTTCAAAACAAAATGCACACATTACTCTATATTTCCTCCATTTATTTTTGTTTTTACTAAGATTTTATTAGAATTCTGTAAGCGAATACAGTTACTCCCTTCTAAAAATATTAGGCAATGTCAATTTCTGTTGTATATAATCCATAAAAATTACTAAAACATGAATCAATACAGAGATTTTGCCATTATTCTGAGCCACGCGGATATACGTTGTTTTGATAATTTTATAAATGTTGTTATATGTCAAATCCATACCCCAATATATATTCTAGATAAACTTTTTGCTTGAATTCTACTTGTTTTTAAACTCAAGCTAATCCTTTTATAAATATAATGAATGAAAAGAATGAAGAATCTCAACGATAAAGGTCATGAGAAATTGGTGAGAAGAGGGAGATGCCATTTAATCCCAGAGATCCCAGAAAGGTTTTTAAATAGTCAGAGTTGATGTTTGACATGATCAGACAGATTTATATTTTGAAGCAAGGAGTAGTTAGGAGAGCCTGTGAAAGACATGGTAAAAAAAAAAAAATGATGCTATCTTCCAAATGAGGTTAAACGGTTGCTATGGTGGTGTGGATGAAATACCTCCCGTAAGTAAGCCTCTGGTATTTAAATAGTTTGTCCCCAGTTGGTGGCTGTTTGGGGAAGATTAGGAGGCATGTCCTTGATGGAAGAAGTATATCACTGGGACACACATCTTCTACCACAAGCAGAAAATTGATGGAGCACAGAAAAAAGAAAAAGTCTTTTGAAATTCAGAGTCCTCCGCTGCTGCATTAGTTACGTGCTACCTGCTACCTCTGCTCTACCATCGCGGCTTCTACCCTCTGGAATTTTAAGGTCAGTATTAACTCTTTCTTTTACAAGTAGCCATGGCTATGGTGTTTTATCATAACTAGAAGTAAAATAATGAAGACAGTTGCTTAACTTGTGCAAGAGGCACAGCAGGGTCTGGGGATGTTATTACGTTTGAGAAAGTTGTTCAGGTTCAGTTTAGAGGTGATAGTTACGTGTAAGTTACAGAGTTAGGGCAAATATATGAGTGGAGAAGAGCTGGCTGCCCTGACTTCTGGATTACTGATGTATAAATGATCTAGATTAGGAATGAGGTGGAGCCGAGGATGAATGAATAGATGGCAGATCTGATGGGAGACATTTTCAGTTGTGTGTTCCTTAAAGATTAATAGCAGAAGTTATTCACCAGGCTGCCAGAAGTTTAAGGTTAAGAAATATTTGAGAGGAATATGTGTACCTGTTCCAAACTTACATCAACCCCTTTTTTGCTTGGTAGTTCCTCTTAGCTGTTGAGCCAACTGCTATTAGTAGTGCTGTTAAATTAATTAGAGACACAGAGGTGGGAGATTCAGGAAATTTGACAGTTCTATGACCACATACTCTTCCTGTTCATCATCACAGTTTCTAATCTAGTACCTTATTCATTTCAAGGAACATTTCCATAGCACCCAAGTTCACATTTCGAGTATCTAGCTCTGGGACTAAGACTGAACTTTGTACAGGCACCTCTTCACTGCCTATGCCTGGAGTTCTTCTCTGAAGTAACAGCCTTTCTCCTAGGACACTACTACCTTTGCTTCTCTCATGACCCAAGTAACTCTAATGCTAGATGAATATACAAGGGTGATATAGCAAGATGCCATTCCCAAAATACATGGGAGTATCCTAACTTATTTTTAAAAATAGATTTTTAACGAACCTATCAAGAGCACAAAGGAAAACAGAAAGAGAAAAGATACTCTGGTGAAGTAGCCAGAAGAGGTGATGTCATACACAGTTATAAATACCAGACTTCTGGTAGAGGAGACTGGAGAGACAGAGGTGCTAGAGCGAGCAATCACTAATTGCACCAAAAAAGTTGGTGGTTTGCACAACGATTTCCTAATACACAGTCAAAACCCTGCATTACCTCCATTGATGCAATATTTATAACACAGGGGATTAACAGAAAGTGCAATAGAGGAAGGAGCAGAGGAAATTCTCATCATGTTTTACATTATTATTTCAACTCAGAACCCAAATGAGCAGTGCTAACTTCATATATCTCATGTGAGGAGCAGACAGCACTAGCAACCTAGAGGAAGACATGAACTGAGGAGAAACATTTTGTTTCTGTACCGCCTTGCCTCCTTTACGTGATGGGATCAGATCAATCAGGCAGACATCCAGACTCAGAGTCTGGTGGGAATTGTGGTCCACACTCACAATGAGGTCTGCTGTTAGATGGTAAGACGAGGGGCAAGTCCATGCTCCTTCCCCTTCCACTATGACCGAATCGCTGAGTGAACTGTAACAGAAGGATGTGGAATTCCAATTCCCACACTAACCTCCCCCCTGTAAAATCTGGTTTTTATTAGTAATTTACAGCTAATGTACTTTGCAGAAAGTCCCCCTGTTCTGAGGTTATTCACACCTGGAATGAAATTCTGAACTATCCAAAGGGAGGAATAACTTTACCCAGTCATAAAACTCTCAGACATCAAGACCTCCAAATTTAACTCCTAATAATGTTTTAAAAGTCTCTCTTTTTTTCTTTCATTTCTCCATCTTTCTCTTTCTTCATCCATCATTTCCTCCCTTCCACTTTCTCTCTTTTCCTCTTCTTTTCTTCCCTTATTCCTTCCTTTTTCCCTACCTCTGTTCCTCCCTTTCTTCCTTCCTAATGGCCTTTGTTTTACCCTTATTGTAGCAGTAAAAGCCTTAAATGGGGTTTATAGTGCACTAATCTTGTGGTACATATTCTGAATATGACCTCTCCAAAATTAAATTATTAGATAGACTCAGCTAGTTATTCCATATACATGGTTTACGTGATGAATTTAAGCTTAAAAGTTCAGTCAGAAAAATATGCAAAATAAAGTTTCCTTTAGGTATTTTGATTTGCATGGAGATTTCAATAATATAAAATATGCCTTAAAATTGAAATTGGAATACATCCCTTATTTGTATTCAAAATATGTTTAAGAAAAAGCAAAACTGTTATAGACTTACAGTTGAAGGCTACAGTTAAGTACTAATACTTTGGGAAAGCAGTTTTCAAGTTTATGAGAATATAAAATAATATAGTGGTATCTGTGTGTGTGTGTGTGTGTGTGTGTGATTTCTGACAAAAACAAAAATGTGAAAAGTTTTCATGTTCAAGAATTGTTGTCAATTATGAACATAAGCCTGTTTAATTAAAAATTGCTGAATATTGGGAATTCCTGAATTGTGTATTCTATTTATATTATGAAACTGACACATACTTGAGGCAAGGTTTTTCCTCTACTTGGGTGGTAAAGTATTATGTAAAATGACCTCCATTTGTGAAGTTTGTAACACAGCACAAGTTAGCCCTGGAGATAATTGTCTGCGTCAATGTCCAGCTTTACCAAATTGACAGCGGTGCGATTTTAGACAAATAGACACCAATTCTGCATTTTGGGTTAGAATCTCATGACAAAATAGACTTATTGAATATTGTATCACTTTATTTAATGCACTAATACATTTTATGTCCATAGAAATTACACATGCATTAGCAAACACGAAAAAAAAATCTCTGAAAACTTCTTTTATTTTTTTTAAAGTACATTTTAAATTGAACAGGAATTAGTTATGCAGATTTGGGTGCAAATGTGTCCATTTCTTTATTTTTGGGGGGTATGGGTGTTACCTAATACGTTTGGGAATGTTGAAGTCAAACTGATTTACAGTTTTGTGTATTATACTTTAGGGAGTAGACTTATGGGGTATCCTTTTACACAGAGATAACTGTGTTAAGTAAGGTACACCCTCCTTCCATTGACAATACATCAGGCAGTGAAACAGTGATTCTATTTGTCTAGCTGCAGAAAATGTAAATCACTGCTGGATGCTCTGAACCAGTACTGCTCATATCTCCCTTACTTGACCTCTCAACAACCAGATGACATCATCACATCATCAACAAGATGACATCATCACATCATCAGCCAGATGACATCATCACATCATGCGCTTTTCTTCGAAGGACCCTTTGATGACTAAATTCTTCCCATGACTCATAGTTGGTCATTTTATACTGTCTACTCCTCCTTGCTCATTCTGGGTAGGTTGAATGCTTTCTTCTACATCCACTTTGTTAACAATTAGCTCTTCACTGTATTCTTTTTGATGCCTGGGTAATTCTGAATTATCAGTTTTAATGTTTCCTCTTTCTAGTCTATTAAAAAGTTTAGTAGTCTTTCCTCTATAAAGGTTAATCCATTTTTGTTAATGATTAATGTATTTTTTTAACCACTAATTTTTTAAAAATCTGTATTCTTATCTCTGGAATTTTCTTGCTTCCACTGGCTTTGCCCTTGCATTTTTCTTTTTAATACTACCTCAAATCCAATGTCTGGAGAAAGAACTACTGCCAACACTTCCCAGACTTGATAAAAGAGAAGGAGAAGGGACATTTCCAGACTCATCCTATGAGACCAGCTTAATGCTGTTGTGATCTGTTGGTGACATTATAGTTTGCTAACCTAGACAACAACATGTTTACTGAGAATTATGAATTAGTGAGAAAGTGATGTATTACAGTGGACAGGAGAGTATCTACATGCTGGTGAGTAAACAAGCAAGTGCTAGTATCCTCTCCTGAAGGAAAAGGAAAATAGCGGACGTTATCTAACAATGAAAAATAATCAACTCTATGTAAAGTAACAAAACGTTTGGGCCCTCGGTGAATAAAGATTATAGAAAAAGTAGCTTCTTATAATGATCAGGTGTTAATCAATAGACATTTCCTTCAAGGCTGCCATTTCGATCAACTGTAGACTTCAACTTTGTATTATAAAAAAATAATAATAAGCAATTAACTCCCCTTCAATGCCTTTTAGAGTCTCAGTTCAGCACAAAGGTAATTTGTTCACCGTACCACACATTTTTGCTCTGAATGCACAGGCTTCATCGTGCCCTTTATTTTTAGCCCATACCTCACCCACTGTGCCATCTGGAAATATTATTAGAAGAGTAACCAGTATGTTTCTGAAAGACTAGGGACTATCCGAAATCTTAACAGATGATGGATCATCCTACAGGACGCAATACTAAAACTGTCGCATATAGTAGCACAGGAGCATCGACTATCACGTAACACCTGCAGGGGCCCTCCATCAAGTTCTGATTACTGTCAACAAGAGGTTAGCAGTTGAGAAGGAGAGGACAATTTGCAGAATAATGGCCTCTGACGTGTCTCTGCAGCTGGCAAAGAAATGGAACAGATGAAAAGCTAGCACGTAATCTAACTTTCATTTCTCAGCAAAGACTCTCTACTGTGGAATATTTCAACAACTGCTTATGACTTCTGGGCGACGTGACTTTTTTCTCCAAAACTGCAATTAAACACAGGAAAGCTGTACTGTGTTTCATAGAAATATTAGAGACATTTCAATCATAATTCAGTCCCAACTATTCACATTGGACCGAATATTATTTCCCCCTTTTTTTCTGGGGCAAGTGCCTTTAGTCGTACCTGTTCTGGGGTTCCATATTTGTTAATGAAATTGCTCCTAGACGTTTCACTTTATTAGTGCTATCTCCATGCTATCTTTTCATCTATCTACACAGAGAAATTGACGTAAGTGGGAGTGAGCGAGTGAGTGAGCGAGAGAGAGAGAGAGACAGAGAGAGAGAGAGAGACCAAACAAACTTATTTTCCAGCAAAACCATCAAAAGCTTTCCTCTGGTTGCATATTTTACATGCCTACTGGTTTGCAACTATGTCTCTTTGGAAATTCAACTTGCGTTTTGATTTTAACTCTTTCTTTGAGATGCAACTGTGAAATACAAGGGAAGAGTATATTCCTCCTTACTATTATAATTTTTATTTGCCATTTTTCCATATTATATATAGAAAATGACTCATAAAGAACCTGAAATGCAAGACTCACTTATAACCATACTTTTCATGAATGTGCAGTAGCTACGTACAGTCAGTAGTCATGTGTATAGGTGTTGTGAACCTCTACGTCTGTTTATTGTTTCGCTGCCATAGTTTGGAAAATGATTATCAATAAACTTATTCATATTGCAATTGCCTCAACTGTGTGGAGTTTTTGAAAACAGAATCTCTATGTTAAGAAAAATACATTAGAGAGTAGTGGTTAAAACAAGCCTCTGAAATATCAGAAGTTTAAAGCAGCAGTGTTTCAAATGGAATTTGTATTTTTTACATTGAACATGTGGTCATGGTACTTTCTGCCAAGTGTGACCTAGAACTTTATTCCTGCCAGCATGCAGCTGTCAAACAGAATGAGTAGACGTTCAGAATGAGCTCTCAGCTCTGTTAAATATGATGCATTTTGAAAGGCTGATAAAGAAACTTATTAATCACATCATACAACATGAGGGAAAAATGAAGGTTTTGTCACAGCGCTGGGAGGAGTTGCAAAGTTTTGCAGGCTTGGTAACTGCTGCAGTGCTGCGTTCGTGGAGTAGGTGTGCAATATGTGTTGGCAAGCTGTGCTCATAAAGTAAGACAACTACTTCAACATTTTAGACATGGTGTATATCAAAGCCCCGAATGTAACATTTATTGTTAAGAAGCACCGGTTAAAATTTTAAATATGCTACTAATATAGGTCACTGTTTGCATGTGATTTTTATGCTCTTAGCAAAAAAGAAAAACCAGACCTCTGCCTCAAATAAGATCTTCAAACAATATCAGGAAGGTTTATGACAAAGCCTTTGATCTCCCTATACATTAAGTAAATACAAAACGTTGCAATGTTTTAAGGATGTGTGGACCTGCTCATACTATGCCTTTAACAAATGTTTGAAGCTGTATTCTGGAGGTTATTGACTTGGTAAGGCTCCAAACCCATCCCCATCTAGTTTGCAGGGCTTGCCATTTTGCACATAGCAGGTAACTATGCGTTTAACACTCCACTCTGTCTCACAGATGCACTGGGTTGGGTTTCAGTGGATAAAAGTAAAATGCAAGTAAACATAAAAATGAATGAATGCTTCCAGCGGCGATGATGAGAGCACCATGGCAGTCTAAGCCGACACGTGAGGCCCAGGATTAGTTACACAGTGCAGAATGCTCTGTAAAATGTGCAATATTTTAGTTATGCTGGGGTTTTTTTTTGGCCTTAGTAAGCTTAGGAATATTTTACGGTCATGGGCAAAATTTTTAAGACATATTTGAGAATACCGTTATCTTTTCCTAGAAGTTATGTGTCATTTCATCCTAAGTTTTGGTGGACTAGAGTCACATAGTTATCTCAGATTTATTAGGGAGACATAGGGGTAGTTAGCAGCATAGAAACATTAAGTCCACTGGTGTTTACATGTTTATTCAGGACATTTTAACAAGTAAGTGTCTCTAAATATTTAGAAAAATGACTCCAAACATTAAAAATATAATCTAAGGACAAGATGCACTAATATGGCTTTTTTGAGTCATAGTTACAGGTGAGACATAAATCATTGGATAGTCTATTGTTATTGTTTTGCACAGAGTATGTGACCTTCCCTGCAGTGTCTCACGGACCTAAGAGGCGGCAAGAAGTTAACAAATAAACCAGGCCAGGTCT
>JAQHUG010000020.1:8804814-8860206 GCA_028555095.1 Dicrostonyx torquatus | reverse complement strand
AAAGTTAAGACTAATATTTCTGCTTTAACCAATACTTCTGACGGATTTGTGTGAAAGCTATAGATTTTATTAAAACAGTTCCAGACCCAAATGGAATGTCAAAGTTTCTTCATAAGAGAATGTAGTTCCTTGAAAGGACACACTGGAAAATGACATAGAGAAGTGAAAAAGATGGGACATTATTATTTCTGCTGTGGAGTATACCTGGGCAGGGAAAGTTAAATACTTATACTCAAATAAGTGAGATATGGGACATGAAAAGAAATACAGGCAGCAAATGCAGAATTCTGAGATCAAGGAAAAGAAATGTTTTAACCTTGGAATCATTGATGGTGCTGGTCATATTTAACCCCTGAACCACAATGTAAACACTGCAGGAAAGTAAGGAATGTTTATCTTTATGGGTCCGTTCAAGACAGGAAATAGGAAAAAGGTCATCTGTCTTGTAGTTCTAGTGGGACATTTATATGGAGATTTAGATTATAGATTATGATGGACTCAGGGAACCAGAGCCAAAAGTGATCATAATATCTGGAATACCACATCTTCCTGGTCTATTTATCATGAGAAATCAGTGAATGAAGACTAAGTGGTGCTTGTTCCAAAAATTCATGAATGACCAGATAAACTAATACTTAAATAGGCTCAGTCATGACAATGTAACTTAGCTTATTTATAAATGTAGATAGTTGAGAAATCTATCTGGTGAGGGTCACTCTGTAAGACAGAACATTCCAAAATATTATTTCAAAGAAGATTGCACATCAAAGGGTGACTTGGGTGTTATTTAATTACCACAAACACTTATTAAGAGTTTAATTTATTCAAATTATCAAGGTTGGTTTTAGAAGCTCTAACATTCCAAGGAGAAAATGCTATGGGTCTGTTTAGGATTTTGTTTTCTCAGGGATCCATGTCACCTCTTTTGTAATGTCATCAAGCAACAGCAATGCTAAATATTGATTGAAAATCATGATTACCAATGACTACACTTGAGTCTTTACAGAGAATATTTGCATTCTAGACTCTTTTAGTGTCAGTTTATCTTCATGGGCTACATGTGTTTTAATGCAACTAGACTAATAGAAACCAAGTTAAGTGTTTACTGTTTACCAGCTTAAAATTTAATATATTTTAAAACAAAATATATTTTGTATTTAGTATATAAAATCTAGCATAAATTGTAGATTTTATTTTTGCTTTTATTATATTGTTGTTTCAAATATTTAATAGTAGAGAGTACAAATTCCCCAAATATTTTGATGAATGCTTCTTTTAGAAATTTCATTTTTGTATCATAAAGAGTTAATAGACATTTGATACAGAAAACTGTTTTCTGATTTGATCTCTCCTTTAAGCAAAGATTGCTCAGCATTTCACTAATGAATCATTAGCTATATATACGATTCTGTAAATTAGGTGGCTCTTGTTTATTTTTAAGTCGCCATTCTCATCAGGATATCTATGTTGCTGTTTAGAACAGAAACTGAAATACTGAAATGCAAAGTAGGAGGAATCATAGAGTTAAGCAGGGAACACACAGAGGTCAATGAACTTCACAATTGAGAAAATGTGAGAAGCAAGGAAAGGTTAGAATTTTCCATGATCTAAGGTCCTTGGGAGTTGTCACGCCATGGTTGTAAAAATCCAGGGCTATCACTCATTCCCCGCTTAGTGTAGTTCAAACTGTTATATTTTAAGTTGCTAATGCTGCCTAACACTCCTAAACATAGTCTTCATAGGAAGACTCAAGCCTTTTCTGTATATCTCCAGTTCATGAGACTATTTCTTATAAAAATGAAATATATTGAAAGTAAATTGGAGTGGTCCAATTTCATAAAAGTTAATTTGATGACTCAGTGGCTAATAGCACTGGCTTCTCTTCCAGACTAACTAGATTAAGTTCCCAACATACACTCTTGCACACACACACATACATACACAGACACAGAAACATGCATGTGCACTTGACACATGAAAACAACATGCAAATGGTCACAAGGGCCATTCAGTCCTAACCAGCCTTTGGAAATTTGCTTTCCCATATAAACAGAAATTCATAGTTTACAGAGTTAGATCTGTTTAGAAATCCATACTACTCTGAAGGCTTTGTAAAATTGCCTATTCTTATGTATAATTATAAATGAAAAGGAGACAGAAACACACACACACACACACACACAAAGTCTGTGCAATGAATGCCTGCACTGCTGGAGTATAAAACCCTAATTTCCCTTTTCACTGCAAACTTGTAGACAAACTTAAAGGTCACTTCAGAATTCTCAGGCATGTGCACGCACCCACTCATGGACACACTGTTGTCTGACACAGGTTCCAACAATTCTCTTAAGAGAACATGTTCTGGCGTCAAACCTCTCTAGTGCACATCTGAACAGAGCTCATAAGGAATACGGATGTCGATCTTATTCCCATGGGAGACGTAAAGAGAACAGTGGGATGACAGCAGGCTTGCACTTAGCAGATTGGGTAAAACATTCATGAATTTATAGCAAAACTATTTCAGCTTGCAATGTAATATTTTCTCCGATTATTTACTTTTATTGTGCTATTTAGTAGTCTTACAATAGGGTTCTGTGACCAAGAAGAGATGATGGGCAATGTCTGAGAGAGCGAATGATGAGGACGGAGGTAACACACAGGTGCAGCCATGCAATTGAACCATTTATTTCCTTTATTAGCTTTTCTTTTTATTGCACATGCCCATACAAAAGCTTCATTGAAATGAGGGGGACGTTCTAATGCAGGCCAAAAGCAGGCACATTTACTGTTAAGGATGCTCTTTTCCTTTTGAATTGCCCCACTGAAGAGAATAAAGACATAAAATACAGAATTTTATTCCTCCAAAATGAAAGACAGTGCCCAGAAATTGGATGACATTACTGTTATAAAAGATGCAGTAGATCATGAAATGATATTCAATGAAGGTAGGGCAAATTTTATTTTGATATAAATAATGCTACATATTTACATTTGATGTCTGGGATAGCTGACAAGAAGATATATTTTATTTATTTTATCAGTTTGAAATGACCTGTCGAGAATCATATTCTGAAACCGCCTGCCAGTCTAAATCAGGGTTCTACAGTGTACCACGGTTACAACACGACAGAAAAGGTGATTGCGTGTGACGGGGCTAGGGTGGCCTTCAGCTACATATTTACCAAGAGTGGCTGACTGTGTGCCCTAGGAACAGCAATTGTTACACATTTTCTGCCTCCAGCCAGCTGTCCACTCCACTGCTCCTCCTCACCACCTTCTGCTTCCCCTGCCTTCTCCTTCCATGCCTCCTTCTTTCTTCCCCTTTCTTCTTCCTGTTCTGAACAGAACAGAATCTGGTCCATGGGAAGTGGGTATTCTAATACTGAGCTTTGTGCTCCGTTCAGAGTTAGGAACTTTTCTTACCAGGCCATTATAAAGACCTGCGTCTTGTGTGACCCTGTAGACTCCATTGCAGTGACAATCAGCCTCTCTGGTGTGACATCAGGGTGACTCACAGGCCTTAGAGAAGCTTTCCTCTGCAGTTTCACTATTTTTTTCTTTTCTGAGACATTATCTAAGATAGTTTTCATTATGCTCACCAGTTGAACTCCCTCAATAGTGTCAGGGAGTCATCTATGACAGCACCTTATCCCCAGCTACTTTGGGTCCCCAGATTCACTTACTCTTGTGCTATTTCTCAATACGTTGCCCATTTTCTGGATCTCAACAACATTGTTCTATGTGTCAACACATTCATATATAAGATGTCCATGTCCATGCTGATGTGGTAAAATGTGTGCATTATAAGGACATTTTGATATTGTCGACTATTGTCATCAATTACTAATATCCAGGACGTTACTCTCATAGATATATAACCCCTTTTCACTTAACATCTTCGCACCCCTCTAGAATGTACTTTGTATATTCATGTGTTTCTAAATTCATAGTAGACAGTGAAAATGTTTCAAGTGTGTTGTTCCAGACCTCTGCGAATAGCTTCACGAGCTAGGGGTTGCTGGTTTTAGATAGGAGGAATAGAGTCCACAGAGCGTGGACAGGGACCACATCTGGTCATGCCATCATGTTCTTTGGAGTGTATCAGTCAATAGAAAGTTAGAAATTTACAGAGTCTAAGACAGCAGCATTTGCATGAGGAGTAGACAGTTTCCTAGCTGAAATGTAAAGCAAGCCCTTTAAAATGTAAGGACACTTCTGTAGTTCCATATTGGTCTATTAAAACCAATATCATGATTCTTTAATCAAGACAGAGTTGCAAGATTCATTAAGTAAGGATTTGACCTCATGGTCACTCTGTTCACCAGGTTATTTAGTTGAGCCACTGATTTGAAATAAGATGGTGATCTCTACTGAACAATATTGCCTTATGCCCGGAGTAAGGTATTTGATGTTAAATTTTATAAGTGAAAAAAAAATCAAGTCTGAAGTCTGGAATACTTTATAATATTTAGATAATTGTATTCATATGTGTGCAAAGAACCCACAAAGTATCAGGTTAGCTTGTCCTACATCCAGAGGTAGTTGCTATCAGGAAACCATGCATCTTCTAGTTTATATACATAGAGGGATGCCAAGCTATTTTTCATTTATATGAGAAATGATTAATTACATACGATAATTTATTTATATACTTTAGGCATTTCAACATGTGACCAAGTATTCTTATTTATTTATTTGTTTTTTGGTTTTTCGAGACAGGGTTTCTCTGTGGCTTTGGAGCCTGTCCTGGAACTAGCTATTGTAGACCAGGCTGGCCTCGAACTCACAGAGATCTGCCTGCCTCTGCCTCCTGAGTGCTGGGATTAAAGGCGTGAGACACCACTGCCTGGTCGTGACCAAGTATTCTTAAGGTATTTATTAGCTATATGTATGTTGCTATGACCAAATACCATAGCAAAAATAACTCAAGGAAGAACGGGTTTCCTTTGACTTATGGCCGCTGAGAGACAGAGTCCAGAATGGCTCAGAAAACATGGCAGCAGTAGCATGAAGCAGAAATCAGAGTTTGTCTAAACACAGAAAGCAACACGGAAGAACAAGAATCAAAATGAAGGCATGAGACCCTCAGAGACCATCCCTTCTGATGTCCTCATTGAGCAAGTCACCATTTCCTAATGTTCAACATCTCTCCAAACAGTGTCATCAAGTAGACCAAGAGCTCAAATTTATGAGTCTATGGGTAACGTTTCTCATCCAAACCATCACACTATTTAAAGTCCTGACCCATAAACTATGTCCAGTGAACCAAACCAATATGTTATCTGTTTTGAGTAACTGGAAGACAAAGAATGACATTTGCAGTACATATGATAGTGAGTAAACTCTAAATAGGAACAAAACTTTATGTTATTCATCAAAAATTTTTTATTCTATCCATTCGTAGATCTATGATAATCAGAATTCTAACCTGGCCCTTAGTACCACACATATTCAATTCACATTTCCTGGTACTAAACCACACACTCACCCAGGCACTTTTTAACATATGCCTTCAAAGATGGACATAAGAATGTCAATCATTTGAGATTAAGACATTCTACTGGTTTGACTATATTAAGCCAATATCAACATAGAAAACCTTAAATGTAGAAGTAGTTAGACTAGACAGAAGTATGAGGGAAGCAAGAAAGATGAGGCTGAGGAAGGCGCAGAAGGTATTTTGAGTATGACAGTATTGCAAATTGTCTTTCCTTGATTTAAGGACTAAAGCAGAGTTCCCAAGTCAAAGAGTGCTTGGTGTCTGGAAGTTAGAAATTACTGCCAACTTGATTGCAGAGGATCAGAAAATGGGAACTAAATCTTTCAGGAGCTAGAATGACCTGGGACCAAATGGTCTATTGGAGGATCGAGAAATATCAGAGCCTTACTGGAGACACTTTTATATTGCCTTGCAAAACCAAGAACAGATTAATAGCTGAGGGTACCATGTCCAAATGTCTGATCGACATGAAGCTGGGCTGCTTTGTGGTGTTCATATGAGGGAACCTATTATAGTCGCAAACTAATATAAATGTTTTATTTAAAAATAATACAAAAACTTTAAGTTGTTTTATCAATTAAATGCATTATGACATTAATTTGAAAATTTCTCACCAAGCTCCTGTTTGGAATGCTTAGTTCCCACACTTTGGTGCTGTGGAAACTTTCAGAATTGAGGTTAAGGAGGACAGCAGGTGTTGAATCTTAGAACTATCTCATCTGGCTGCCTCTTCCTTATCTTTGGTATGAGTTGAGACGTTTCTCCATACTTTTCCACAATCACAACTTAGAAGCTATGAAAGCACGCACAAAGAAATTAACTATGCGCTCCTTCAGATGGTCTCATCAGGTTATTTAGTCATAGCAACATAGAAACAACTCATGCACTACTGTTGGAAAACTTCTTTTTAATTTAGTTTCCTAAGTTTTGGTCGAAGAGGTGTACTTTACTTTTGACCTGCAAAGCCTGTGCATTCATTGTTTAGCATGTGACATGAAGAGTTTGCCAATTCTTGCTACAGATATTTTTTTCAGAGGTAAGTTTTATAGTTTTGTTCATGGTAAAGCATGCTTTGTAATCCTCATGTCCAAATCAAGTTTTCCAACCATGGGTCTTTTCTTTTTCTTCTTTCTTTTTTTTTTTCGAGACAGGGTTTCTCTGTAGCTTTGGAGCCTGTCCTGGAACTAGCTCTTGTAGACCAGGCTGGTCTCGAACTCACAAAGATCCGCCTGTCTCTGCCTCCTGAGTGCTGGGATTAAGGCATGCGCCACCACCACCAGGCCCATGGGTCTTTTCTAGAGCATGTATGTGGAAAGTATTATGAAGACAACCCCTCATGATGTGGTAGAGACAATGGAACTAATGGACATTGCCTACTGTCTGGGGACTTTGTGCTTTTCGTGTGAAGGATTTTGATTTAACACGGTGTCTAAGGTTAGATGTTCTAGGATGACTAGCGTTAACTTCTCAGTGGAGCTAATTAGTTGTGTGTGTAACAATGACAGCTTTCTAGTTAAATGCACTTTGGACAACTTATGGTGTCTATGTGCTGTCACACTGCTTTTTGGAAATTGTGTATATGCATACAAATGTGCACATGTGTATAAATGTATTGGGAATAAACACATATTTATATGTGTGCATATTGCATGTGTATACATACATAGAAATATACATACATCTGTATAGATGTCCTAGAGTTTTATTTCTGTGATGAAACACCATGAACATGGTAACTCTTGTAGAGTAAAACATTTAATTGCGAATGGTTTATAATCCAAAGGCTTAGTCCATTATCATCAGGGTGGAAAGCATAGGGGCTCACAGCAAACATGGTGCTGAAGAAGGAGCCAAGAGTTGTACATCTGGATCCCCAGACAGCAGGGAGGAGAGAGAGAGAGAGAGAGAGAGAGAGAGAGAGAGAGAGAGAGAGAGAGAGACTAGGCCTGGCTTAAGCTTTTCAAAGACCCAGTGACATAATTCTTTCAAAAAAGCCACATCTTCTAATACTGCTCCCCCTTTGTATATGCATGGGCCATTTTCATTCAAACCATTACAACATATGAAATCTCAGATGAATTTTTATTAGATATGAAAATGACAGGCAAACTTACTGTGCTAATTTTTATAAGTAGTATTTTAAAATTAGTATAGTTTTTATAAGTAAAATATTTAAAGTTGAAGCAGAATAAAATTACTGAAATCTGAAAACAATACTGGGAAATGTTATGTTTACAACTACAAATGAATCTAAACTTAAGGGCATTTTTTTTTATTACAACACCATATTATTGTTAAAATTTCACTCACTAAGTGTCTTGAAATTTCTGAAAGGTGAGAAACTAATTTCTTTCAAGTTAGATGTTTTAAAATAGGACAATTATGCTGACTTTTGGTTGTGGCCTCTCCCAGAGAAAGAGTACTACTGCCCTACTGCAGATTCACTATGACATCCCTACAGATACAGACAAAGCACAGATCCCATTGAATAACTTGGTTCAATAAAATTTAACAAGGATTTTTTTTCATTTTATTGAATAATTTTCCATTATAGATTTTTCATATATGTTAAATGCATTTTTTAATAACTGACGATGTGGAAAACTACACAAAGGACAAATGAAGGTGAGAAAACTCAATGAAAACTTCAGAATGCTTCCATGTTAATATTAGAGCCACAAGTCAACGAACAAGTTCACAATGCCAACCATCACAGTATAGGTTAACCCTGGTTCTACTATTCCACTTTATAACTTAAATTTTTATAGACATCTCTTGCTTCAAAAATTCCTGAACTTTAGAAAACATAATTTTATAACTTTTATATAATCTACTAATCTTCTCTCCCACTCATTTAATCAGCTGAACACCTTAAAAAGTTGTTTTCACGTACAAAATTAACAGCTTTCACAATAAGCACTAATTGCTGCAGCATTACAAAATTTGAAAACTAATTATACATTTAAACTGCCACTGATGGAAAGGCTTCATCATAGAAAGCCCATTAGCAGGTGTTCTCTGTGCATTGCCGGGAACTTTGTATCGTGAGACTATTCAGCCCTCGGTGCTACATTCAAATGGTGGTATGGAGTCTCACCACTGACAATGACTAAAGACACGTGTCTTTTACTTCCTCGGGCAGAAGGTGGAGATGAGGCTGTGTGATTGGTAAAGTTAGCCTGTCAACTAGCGCTTCCAGGGAACCAAAAGCCACCCCTCCCCATTTCATGCAATATGAAACTAAGCACAGAACCCTCGGGAAGAGACCTGGCTAATCTCAAAAAATGTCCAGGAAGCAAGTTCACTCTAGAGACTAGACAGTTAAATTAGCACGGCACCTGACTGTAGCCGGCACTGTGCTCCTCCAAGCGACATCACAGATGCTTGAGTAACAAAAGTCTCAGAGATGTTAGCTGACAGAGCTAACTAAACTTAAGATCCAATGACTATATAGACTAGATAATATATTATCTTTGAAGTCAAGAATCTTGACCTTTAACCTTTGAATATATTTGTTGATTTGAGGGAGCACGTTAGGGTCTTACTCTGAAATCCGGATTGGCTTTAACTCATAACAATCTTCTTGCCTCAGACGTAGGACAGCTGGACTTACAGACATGGTACAAATGTCATGCAGGGTTCTTGGGGAGAAAAGATATCATTGGTCCTCCCTGGCACTGGACTCTGCATGCTACAATATCATCTGCCCGGCTCGACGAGCACATTAATGCAATCGTGTCACGACTATTAATGGATATAACCAACTGCTCTGTCAATTGAATTTGAGGCCTGCACCAAAAGAGGGAGTTCATTCCTGGCACTGTAAACATGATCAATGCCAAGGAATAGATAAGTCAGAGACCTAAATCATGTTGCCGCACTGCCTCCTGAAAATGTGTGTTTCTAACCATAAGGTTGGTGCCGTTCTTGGCCTTGGTCAGAGAAGCTTCTCATTAGTGTTGTTAGTGGTTGATACAAGGACACATTAGTGTTCAAATGTTAATTTAAAAGTGATCCCATTCTAATCTTCATAGATATCCCAATAGAACATAGAAATGGGGACAGGGAGAAAACCGTGATAAGACTTTAATGGATGGCAATCGTAAACCACCTCAGTCCTAGTGAGGAGAAAGTATTAGGCTCATGTTCCCATTTTCCTTCAAAGCCGCACAGAAGAAAAGGTTAGTGTTAGATTAGTTGTTCTCAGTGGTGTTTTATCTCTAGGATGCGCTATCTTGGGTCTATATACAAGATGGAAAAGTACTCAGTCTTAGCTTTCTACCCAAAGGATACAGAAGGTGCAATCCTGCTACATTCTAGAAGAACAATACTGAGACAATGAGACAACATGCAGCACTTGTTCTGTCTCTCATTTCCAGAGAATACTTGTGTTGTTTAATGTCTCTGCCATAGTCTTCAGGACCATCAAGTTAGTCATTTTAAGCTTTCAACCCTCTCAGATCTCCAAGTTGTTTATCAAGGTTTTTTCTAATTCAGACATAAGTCTCAGGTAGGTTTTCAAACCCACCTCTGCCACCAAACAACTGCTGATGAATTTTATTTCCTTCACAACCTTCTAGACTGCAAA
Source organism: Dicrostonyx torquatus (assembly GCA_028555095.1). Classification (NCBI taxonomy): domain Eukaryota; kingdom Metazoa; phylum Chordata; class Mammalia; order Rodentia; family Cricetidae; genus Dicrostonyx; species Dicrostonyx torquatus. The sequence goes on along the minus strand of JAQHUG010000020.1, from coordinate 8,850,118 downwards.
CAAGTCTTATATTTTAAACCACTTGTAAGACCAAAAGAAGTGTTATAAAACACTCTGAACAGCAACTAAATAAAATATAAAATCAGAGGATGAGTATAAATCAATGGCTGAGCACCTTCTTATGGTGCAGTGAGCTCCAGATTCTTGTAAATGCAAGTTTATATTCCCTCTAGGACATTCTTTGTAAACAACTAGTTTCAAATTGACATTTTTGTGTGTTTCTGTCTCCACAGACCTTATCAGCTCTTTGTTCCCATGTTCATTCCCACTAGAATAGCTTTTAATCTACATGTTTCTAAAGAACATGATACAATGACAAATATTCCTATCCCCCTTCCTCCAAAATGCAAAGAAAAATAGCAGTGCCTGGAGGTACTCTAAGATCTCAAAACCAAGCAAGAAACTGTGAGCATAAAGTTCTTCAGAGAGTTTCATATTGTCAAAGTGATAGGGACATTTTTACACCTCTGTAAGAGTCTGTAAGTTATACGTGGGAAGTAAAATTGACTTCTAGCTCTTAGGAACTCTTGGCAGCTAAGCCACAAATATTATACAAACTCCTGTCTGTTGTCTGAATCAATGTCTGTCCTATCAACCATAATACTTTCCCATCCAGCCCGACTTTTCCAGGAACAAACTCCTCCTCCAAGAAGACTGTATATAAGAAACAATGGAGACCAAAGAGTTTACCAGGGACAGTCAGGGAAGTCTATCTGCCAGCCTATATGCTGACCATCTGACTTCTGGCTTGATCATCCCAGGACAGAATCAATGTTGTCATACTATGGAGATGGAGATATCTGGAGATTTTCCACCCTTAAACGTTCATCTGCCTAAATGAGTCATTTAAATGTTTCCATGCCTGATATTGCTGAGGTCTTCTACATGTCTTTTCATAAAATAACTTAATTATTAATTAAACATAATAAAGAGATAGCTCTAGTTCACTTTTTTAAATTCATAAAGCTTCATGAGCCTTTGGAATTAATTTCCAAATATAGAGCTAAGTCAGAGATATTCAAAGACTGTATTACTTATCTTTCTGATCCTGTGATAAAACACAACCAAAACCGACCTATATAATAAATGTTTATCTTGGCTATGATTTTCAAAGGGAGTCTCAATGATGGTGGAAAAGGTCAAAACAGAGATCTGAGAGAGTAAGCTTCAGCTGCAAATGTGAAGCAGAGAAGTGAAGTGAAATTACAGATTCGCAAAGCAAACTTGTGATCCAGTTCTTCCAGTCTGGCTATCTATGATGAAGGTTTCATTGTTACCAAAACTGGACCACCAGTTGGGGACCAAGTGTTCAAATTCCTGGGCCTATGCAGGTTATTTCTCATTCAAAGAACCACAGAAACTCTATAGGTACAACTAAATGTTAGAGTGCCTGTCTAGCATGAGCAAGGCCTGGGGTTCAAATCTCTAGCACCTAAAAAAGGTTAAGTTTAGGGCTGTACTAACAATAAACAGCTAACAATAAAAATAAAGAATATGGAAGCAGATGCAGAGTTCCACAGCGGAGCATTATACTGAGCTCCAAAATTCCAATCGAAGAATAGGAGTAAACAGATCAAGCCCACGATGGGGACACCAACTGAAACAGTTTTCCTGAGCTAATTCAGTGAGCTCATCAATTCCACCCTGACCCATGAGAGAACTAGCAAAGGACCAGACTTGGCCCTCTGAATGTGAGAAACAGTTGGATGCCTGGGCAGACTGTGGGGCCACTGGCAGTCAGACCAAGATTTATACCTACAGTTTGTACTGGCTTTTTGAACCCCATTCTCTTTGGAGGGATACTTCTGTCAGCCTAGATACAGTGGGGAGGGCCTCAGTACTGCCTCAAAGCAATGAGTGTAGTGATAGTCCATTTGTATTTTAGTAAATCAAGCTCACCTGGAGATCAGAAAGTTAAACAGCCTTACAGACCAGGTAGTAGTAAAACACACCTTTAATCCAATTAGCCACACTAGTTGCCATAGAGAACAGGCAGTGCATGATTTAATCCCAATGGTGCACACCTTTAATCCCAAGCCTAGAGAGGATTATTAGAAGGGAGAAGAGAGCTCTCAGACACAGTCTCATTCTGAGACTCCCGGAAGCAGTATCACTATTTCGGATTGAGGTCAATGTAAGAGCCAGTGACTGACTGCTTTGCTTTTTGGGTCATCAGATTGAACCCCAGTTTCAGCTTCTGAGTTTTTAATAAACAGCTTCAAATGTGGTAAACTTTGTTGACTCCCCATGGGGAGCCTTTACCCTCTCTGAGGAGTGGGTGGGGGTAGGATTGGGGTGCGGGTAGAGAAGCAGGACTAGTAGAGGGAATGGGAACTGGGTTTGTTATGCAAATTGAGAAAAAGTTTTTTAAAATAAATAAACAAATAAAAGTAGCAAAAATCCCCCACAGAATATGTAACTTTGAAAAAAGTGAGGTACATTGTGTTATATGGAACACATACAGTACAATAAATAATAGAACAGATAAATTAAAACAAATATAAGATATAGAGGCTAAGTAAACACTGCCATAAACTTTACATATAAAATCAACAAAAATTAGCTGGATGCTTAAAGTAATTTCTCAGTGTAATTTAAGGTAATTCATCCAGAAATGATCTCTCAGGAAAATATTGTTACCTATTAATTAATATACTGGGTAGTACCTTAGAAATGTAAACAGCAAAACTAACAGAATTATATAAACCATTTAATTCTAAACATTATTTTACAAATGTGTTATATGAGAATAACACTTTTCACCCACACCCAAAGTATCAAATCCACAAAGATGTGAACAGAGTTAATGGTATGGATCAGTGTTGCAAATGATGTACACCAATTAGCTGCAATGCTAAGCACACATGTACATAACTCTTTCCCACACAAGAACTGGAAAATACTTTTTTTTTTAAACAGAGGAGTCATGAAATATGCTCAAATGGGCCTATTTTTTTGTCATTCTAGGGAATGAATATAGGACCTCTGAATTCTGCCCTTAAATTGTATTCCAAGCCTGTGTTTTTGATCGTTTTATAATAAACTTATGGCTTTCAAAGTATGGGAAATGAGTTAAGTTCAACAAAAAACACTTACAAAAATATGATCAGAAATAAAAAATTAACATACTTTCAAGGAAGATGACACATTGAACAATCCACAATTATATAGAAACTGTGATGTGTGGCTGAGACTTCAAAACATACCACATAATGATTATCTATTGCATGCTTCTATTCAAATAAATGTCTAAAAATAGTTTAATTACAATTACAGAATGAATATAAAAGTTGAGTTTTATTTTCAACTGCAGTAGACATGGCTTGTCATTGAATATAATATATTTCTCATATTGATAAGCTTAAATGATTTTTTTTAAAAAATTGACTTGGAAGGAGAGATTTAATAACCCGAAAGTTTTCTTTTTTCCTACTATTTAAAACTTTATTAAATCATTCTATTATAGTGTTACCTAGTATGTAAACAATGTTGATATACATGAAAAAGGTACATTTTTAAATTTATTTATTCTTGAGATCTTTATAGAATATATTTTCATTATTTTTTTTACCTCCCCCATCTACTTCAAAGTTTACTTTCACCTCCTTACTTGCCCAATAACATTGTCTCTTTCTAAGGTATTCTATTTGTTTAATTAATTAAATTTAATTGAAGTCCGGCGTGCATAGTTAAATTATTCCTGAGCCTCGGCCATTGGTGCCAGGTGGTAGACATATTCCATGTCACCAGGCCAATTACCTTTCTCCCAGCAGTTAATAGCTTCTTAGGGGTGAGACCTTGTGACCACTTTACCTACTCCAGGTTGGGCTTTTGTGTGTCTGTGTGAGTTCATATGTGCATCAGCCTTCTTGTTTCTAGAAAATGTGGTGTTCTTGGAGTGGTCCACTGCCTCTATCTTTTACAGTCTTTCTGTCCCCACTTTCAGATACATCCCTGAGCCTTGAAAAGAGAGTGGGTGTAGTGTTATCTCATTTGTATTTTAATAAATAAAGTGTGCCTGATGTTCCAAGAGTAAAACAGCCACACTGAACCTGCTTAGAGACCAGGCAGTGGTGACACACACGTTTAATCCCAGTAGCCATACTAGATTTGCCATAGAAACTGGGTGGTAGTGGTGCACGCCTTTAATCCCAGCATTAGAGAGGAATGGATACTGGAGGAGACAGCTCTCACACACAGTCTTATTCTCACATTGCTGCAGGGTGGATCGCCATTCCGGGTTGAGGTAGAGGTAAGAGCCAATGACTGACTGTTTTGCTTTTCTGACCTTCAGGTTGAACTCCAATTTCTGTCATGCTACAGGTGGGAAAGACATTCCATTTAGGTGTGAGCACTCCAAGGCATCCGACTCTCTGCGCTTTGCCCAGTGTGTATCTCTGTGTTAACTGACACCTACAGGAAGAATAAGCTTTAATCTTAGCATTCAGGATGCAGAGCCAGATGGATCTCTGTGTGTTCTACTAGTAAGTTCTAGCCCACCAAAAAAGTCTCTAACTTATAATAAACAAACAAAAGTAAAAATATATACAGTATTTCAATAAAGGTTATACCACATATAAGCAAGGATAAAAGTGCTGCAAAACTTAGAAGCAGAGAATGATGTCTAAAAAGTTGGAAAGCGGTGCCTCAAAGCAACTATGAAAATTCTATAGTGTTCTGTTCTTTAGACAGAGTTGCTACCGAGTTTTCCTTAAATTAATTTCATTTATAGGTTAAATACAATGGGTTCTTAATTTTGTTTCACACGGTATAGTTTAAGCTGTTACATGTAAATTAATAATTATTTCACTAGAATAAAACAGTTCGTACTTGCAAAATATGATGGTTATACTTTCTGCAAAAACATAATGACCACAATGATCCATTGATGTGGATACAAATGTAAGTTGATTTTGGCTTCTATTACATTTTAATTGCATTAGATTCATTTCTTAGATTTCTTTTTGCTTGAAATATATACTTAGGAAACAGATTTTTATACAAGTGGAAAATGTCAGTTGGTATAAGCATGCATATTTCTCTGCCCAGGTCACTTTCTGTCACCTGACAATCACTATTTTTTGCCATTATTTTATGATTGCAACACCAGTCCTCTTTGATTAAATCTCAGACAGGTCCAGACACATTCAAATTTTGTGACTGTCTTGCCAGGGCTTTGGTCCACATTCTATGTTTAGGTTTAAATAATATAATCTAATTTATCTGCTAAAGTGTTTGTAAAACTACAGTGTGGTCTTAAAGTTTCTAAATTGTATCCAAAGTCAATTTAAAGCATTGCTGAGTGTGTAAACCTAATCTAGAAAGCCATGGACGTGCAACTAAATCAGAGTCATTCATTTAAATTAATTGAAAATATTCCTAAATTCAAATATTTACAGCATGATACTGTCTATGTATGAATGTAGAGATATTTAGAGTGAACTCATGTGTTTTAGTGGCAAGAATTTTATTTTGTCTTTCTTTCCTTTTGCTACCAATGGGGCTCTTCAATTTCATATCAAAAGCTCATAAAATTTCTTTTCTTTTCCATGCATTGATTGCCTCTTATTTGTAAGGGTCCTATTTCTACTAGCAATGAAGCACATGACAAACAGACATGGCTTTGGTTCTGTGCTATGTGAGTGTCATTATTTAACATTTCTCTTTGATTTGACACCCACTCTGGCCTTCTCCCCATTTCGTTTCCACTTCATCCTCTTTCTCTGCAACTGATCCCTCCACTCATTTGGTAACTCTGGCAAAGCAAATAAAATGTCACCCCTCTTAAGAATCCTCAACATTCTTCATTGATGGAGTTTTACTTCTCTTTCCAAAGGTTGAAAGCCCTGATCAATCCACACAAACTAAAAGAATTGAGATTTTATAGAACGTGTCATAACTTTTGTATTTGGTGACATAGCCTTGGGAGAACAGACTAAGTAAGAGAACTGAGGGAATGTGCATAGGCATGAGAGGGGAAGGGAGGGAGACAGAGAGATACAGAAAGACAGTCATACTGAAAACCTGAACACTAGTTCGGAATGCTGAGATCTAGGATGTGCTTGCTTGTTGCTGAACTGTGATGGTTACCATGGTTACTATAACTGTTCATTCCCACATGCAGGGTCACAAAGCTATGCTTGGACAGACAGCTAATAACTTCATGGGCTGTCCAAACACAGTTGTGAACAACATAATGCTTGGTTTCAGGATATACCAATGCAGTGCTGGCACCAGAAGAGGCCGGTCACAAAACAACCCCAAGCCACCCTAATGCCATAGACCGATGGATTGCCTACCTGTTCCTGAAGATGCCAATATAAAGGAACCTACTGACAAGGCGGTAGTGGTGCATGCTTTTAATTCCAGCACTTGGGAAGCAGAGGCAGGTGGATCTCTGTGAGTTCAAAGGTAGCCTGGTCTATATGAGCTAGTTACAGGACAGGCTCCAAACTACAGAGAAACCTTTTCTTGGAAAACCAAAATCAAACCAAACTAAAACAAAACCCCGAAAGAACAATGCAACCCACTGAACTCCCTGTTTTGTAATTAGGTCATGTGAGAACAGTGGGTTGCCAGGTAGTTTCGTTCAACGGCAGTTATAATTTGTAAACTTACCATAGCCTAGATTTCAGTGTTATTTTAAAGATTTTTTCCTCATACTTAGAAAATTACTGTAAACCAGTTTACATAATGAGCCAGCATCCTAATCCATCTTACATTTACCACTTCTCTTCTGTGCAGCACTAGCTCTACTGATTCTTTTCATCTTAATGTTCGCCAAGAACCTCGGAGCTACAGGATTCAATTTTACTCTAACTATATAATGTTGTAGGCATTATGCATATATGCATATATTATATAGCTCTATATATCATGTAAGTTTACCATTACACACGAGAGGCGTCATTAAACGCACACACACAGACACACGCACACACAAGCTCTAGAAGATATATGCAAAAAAGGCCCAAGAGTTCTGATTTCCTATGTGTCATAGTACTGTAGGGTGTTCACACGGAGTGATTCCTAATGATGTACTTCACTACCATATTCCGACAATCAATGTACAACTATAATCATGTTCACAATACTAGCAGCATAGCTAACTCACAATGATAAAACTCATGAACACAGCCTAAAGGATTTTACAGCCTATGAACACACATGCTTATTCTTGCAAGTTCTACTTGAGATTAACATATGTGTCAAGGAGAAATCAAACTGAACTTATATTACCAATGAAAGAGCAAAAAAGAAACAGTGTCTTCTAAACAAGTTGCAATAAAGTCTGTACATGTCTCTTTGCTCAATATGACATAAGTCTACAAAAATCTAGACACTGCATTACAGTTAGTCTTGGCATCAACATACACATTTTGTCACCCTCCCTTAATCCTTGGGCACTTTGCATCCCTAATTGAGGAAAAGAACTTAGGCATGATTTTAAACTTAGTTCCATTGGCTGTGTTTGCTGCTACTCAGTCATTAGTCCACTAAGTATTCAGTTTCAGACAGGAGTTTTATTAATGTGTTCTTATTAACACCTTTGACAACTTCATAAATAACAATTATAAGGTGAAAAACTGCAGTCTTCATCCATGAGAAACGAGTAGCTGTTTGGGATGGAAAACAAATTTCATGATTGTAAAGAACAGTTCTTTTTTTTTTTTTTTGGTGTATAGAAGCATTAAGCCTCAAAACATAAAAATTTTTGGAAATGAACTTTTATTTATTTTTAACTGAGCAGTATTTTCTTTATGTGTCACTCTTCATTAGCTTAGACAGACATAACTCATTCTCTAAAATGTTTATTTAAAACCCTTAGTTCTCTTGTTTGTGTCTACAGAATTAAGAGCATTTTGATTTGACACAAAGTTTAGTAGCTTGAATGTAAACTCTGCAGCTACCAAACATCTCTGCCAAAGAAGTTGGATGTGTTACTGTGTTTCTGACATGCAGCAGAAATAGCATTCTAACATTTAATGTTTGTTATTGATTTGTATCCTTTTCTAGAATTACACGTTCTGATAACTGTTTTTTTAACACATTTTAAATACATTTAAGGTTTATTGTCAATTTATAACCTTCCAAAGGCCACGTTCTAATAATTGCATTTTACTCTAGCAAACTGCCTCTGAAACTTTAAAAAAGAAAATGATTAGAAATATGCTCCCTTATAGCCAAAAGCCGTTTGTTTTCTCGCAGTGATGTTCTGGGTACAAACCAAAAGCAACAAGACTGGGGTCCAATGAAACATGCCAGAGAATAAGCCAAACCCCAGTATTTCTGCATTTTGTAACCATAAATACTTAAGAAGAATGGTAGGCTCTCATTTCTCAGAAAGTACTGGACAGTCATTCCTTCATTTATGTATCTCTCCCTTCACTCTATCTCATCAGAAAATCAACAGAAGAAGGCTCACATTCCTCAAAGCCTGTCCATGGCTATCCCTCTTTCTTTAAAGGTACTGTTTGTCAAGAGAGGAGGGATTTCTGTGCACACCAGTGTTCTTTATGCTAGTTATATAGTTTTAACACATTAAGGACCACCTTATCCCATATATAAATAAGTGATTTGTCTTATTAATACAGGGAAGGAAAATAACCTTTGCCACTTTGTGGATAAGACAATAATCATTACAACATGCTGATCTAGACAATGATAGACATAACAATGACCTTCATCAAGAAGACAAAAGAGAAAACCTAGAGAGATGGATCATTGTTTTTTTTTTTTTTTTTGGTTTTTCAAGACAGGGTTTCTCTGTGGCTTTGGAGCCTGTCCTGGAACTAGCTCCTGTAGACCAGGCTGGTCTCGAACTCACAAAGATCCGCCTGCCTCTGCCTCCCAAGTGCTGGGATTAAAGGCGTGCGCCACCATCGCCCGGCTGATCATTGTTTAATGGTGTTTACTGCTCTTACTGAGGAGCAGGCAGTTCCCAACAACCATAGAGCTGCTTCAAACTATCTGTAACTCTGCTTTCATGGCATTGAAAACACACACACTGTATATAAATAAAAATATGCATGCAAAAAATAGTGGACATACAATAAAAATAAATATTACAAAGACGAAATGGGCAATGACAGCCTGGCTAGGAGATGGAATGCATTCTCCAATGTTATTAGGCCCCTGTCTGCTTACAATGTCTATCTCGGTTTCATATTGTTGGATTTATCAATGTTCTACCTTCTTTTAAGTGTTTTCTGTTTGCTTTTGATGTGAGTCCCCTTGGTAGCTTTGATATAGACTAGAACCCAAGTTCTGTTTCTGTTTAGAAAGTCTTGATATCAGGAATGGATCGAGGGCTTGAAAGTTAAACTTTGTCTATTATTCATAATTTGAAGACAGTGACCTAGGTTTCTAATAGTTTATTACATTTATGTTTTTATGTAGTCTGTGTAAAGATTTTTAAAGGATTATAGGCAGGCGATAGCTAGTGTCAAAGAAACATCATGGAATGATATGTAAAGTCATGGAAGGAATGAGATATGGCATATTTTTTTCCTTTTTTTAAAGAAACTGGGTTGTTTGAAAATGTTATGCAATATGTTTGATTAGATACATTCCCATTAATAACCAACCCAACTCTTCCTGTACTCTCCCAACTTTTCCCTCAACTTCTTGTCCCCTAGATTATCCCACTAAGTCTACTTAGTGATTTCAGAATGTACATGGGTGTAGAGCCATTTACTGGAGTGTTGGCAATCTAGCAGAAGACACATCCCTGAAAGAAAACCTGACTATCTTTCTCTAGCAGCCATCAATTACAAATATCTCCTAACCTAGGGATGGAACTTTGTGGGCCCTGTCAGTTAAAGCTGACAGTTGTTTTTGATTAACATAGTAAATTTTAAGGCAAAAAATAGAATTCAAGGATTCTCAGTAAGAAGATATATGTCAAAAATGGAGAATTGAATGACTATAGTTCTTAAGTATACATTTTCTCTAAGGAGGACATTCAACACCAGAACTGCCTTGATGTTTGGAAAAGAGAATTCCCTCACCACCCCACCCTCCCTCTCAATACGGTAGCTTCCTTTAGGTGTTGCTTTCCTTTCCAGGGAGTCCCATTCAACCCTTTAGTGTATCCTCCCTTGGTGAAGGCTGTCATTTGGACTGTCCTCTCTAGCCACTGGTTCTGCTCCCTTAATGAGAGGCATGGGATGTTGCAGATCTGTTGACATCAACTATTGCTGAAGTCAGATGGTTAATAACTCTCACAGGTATACAAATATGAGGTATCATCTGCCACATGCTGTTACCTCTGCTCACATAATTTCCCATAGGATTCACTAGGCACAACATTCCAATGGGTTTACAATGACCTCAACAAATGAATTGGTGTAATTGTCACCCACAAAAATAGAATTAATTTCTTATCATGGCATTCAGACCTCATCAAAGAACACTTCCTTTACTTCCACATATCAGCTTCAACTCCTCCATCAACCTAATGGCAGAATCTGTAAGAAAGTAGAAAAGTGTATTTGTTATTTTACCACTGTTGTAACAAAATGCTGCCACCAAAATCAACTTACAGGAGGGTTTTTTTTCTCACACTTCAAGGGTACCATTCTTCAAGGTGGAGAAGTGATGAAGGGTGGAACTTGAGGCTACTTGTCCCTGTGGGTCCAGGAAACAAAGATAAATGTTCAGGTTGCTTTCACCCTTCCATTCCCTTGAAGACTAGGCTGGTGAGGCCCATGCTAAAGATAATTTTTCTCACCTCAGTTAAGTTAATGTATAAACAACTTCACAGAGATTCCCAGTAGTTTGTGCATCACGTGATTTTATACTCTCTCAAATTGGCAGTATTAAACATCATGAGGAGACTTAACAGACAAAAAAGGTAACACCTAGAAGGTCCAGGGACAATGAGGAGTTCCATAACAGAAGAGACCAAAATACAATGATATGTGAATTCACAATGATAAAAACCCACTGCAACATCTACTATAAGCAAGCATAACGTTCAGAAAGGAAAAATATTGTTGTGACAGTTTCTGCAAAGATTTGACACTTGGAAGAAACAATCTTTGCCAAGTCATGCTATCAAACTTGGGTAATGGAGACCATGTTGTCTTAAACATTATGACATTGTAAGAGGCAATAGAAAGTTGCATGGACTAAGGCTGTAGAAGCTGGGGACAAGTTCTTTTCCTGTAAAAATGTCTTTGAGCTTGGGCTAAAATGAATCACTTTTTGGGACCTCAATTTCTTCCTCTATCAATTGGGCATGATAACACAGGCAATAATGTCCCTACTAAATAAGATGTGATGTCATATAGTGCATATTCTGCGAAGAAATAGGATCTTTGAGCTCACACAATTAGTTTATCTATCATAGGGTTAAGAAAGTGAAACTATCAGTCAAGGAAGAAAAGCTGCCCCAAGCTTACTTTTAACGGTATATAAATTGATTCTAAAGACAGAAGTAAAAGAGAATAAGAAACTTCGTGAATGTAGATAGAAGATACAATGCAAAGAGAAGAAAAGTACTATAACATGAGGGCCTACTTGTTGGGGTTTCTGTCCTACCCAGTTCTCACTGTCATTAGGTCCCAAAGAATCACACAAAAGTCTATATTAGTTCTAAACTGATTGGACCATTGGCTCAGGTTTCTTTTTAGCTCTTATAACTTATATTAACCCATTATTCTAGTATATGTTAGCCACATGGCTCAGTACCTCTTTTGGCAGGGCAGGCCACACCTTCCTTCTTCCATGTCTGGGCAGGACTGGGGAGAAATGGGCTTCCTCCTTCCCAGAAATATCCTGTTCTCTTTCACCCACCTCTACTTCCTGTCTGATTGTCCCGCCTATACTTCCTGCCTGGCTACTGGCCAATCCGCATTTATCTAAAACATGATTGACAGAATATAGAGAATTGTCCTGCACCAAAGTACCTAATTACTGGGATGCAGTAAGTACTAGAACCAAGACCACAAGTGAACATTTCAGCATCCTCAGGACCAATTTTTATCCTGTTCTAGTTCTTGTGAAGTTCATTTGAATAACTTGCTTGTGGAGTTCTATAATCTTATAAAACATGATTTTCTATTTTTTAGAGAAAACATTTCTATTATGTTCATATTTTATTTTCCAATGAGTTCTTTGTTAGCAAGTGTTTGGATAAAAATGATTGTCTTTTAGACCAACTTGCCGCTGGGAAGAGATGAATGATGGAAGTGTTTGCAGATGAGGTGGCTTCATGTGTAGGTCAGTATTGGAGGATTCATCTGATTATTTGGGATCAATGAAATGGTGTCGGAGAGTGTGCTGGCATGCATTTTCATTGCATGAGGAGCAGCATATACAAAAGCCCTAACTATAGGCATCAGAAGAGTGGTTGAGAAGACTACAGATATGGAGTTATCTAAACCATGTAGAGGTTCACATGTCAAATAAAGGAAAAACACAAATATAGTATGGCTGTTCCTGTAATTACAAGATAGTTTTTCTTATGATATTTGATCTTGCAAAAGATCAAAAGTAATAGCTTTGTAATTGTTTATATGAACAAAATTATTAGTGGATATTTCTACTTTAATATTACTATTAGTAAACTGACAAGTCTATGTAAGGGAAGATAAAAGGTGCTCTATTTTATGTAAAAAGAATTATTCTTTTATTTACACACATAATACAGATGAAAAATGAAGGTATAGTGAAAATTTTAAATTAAAAACACTTTATTTGGCTTAGGATATATCACACTGGCAGATTCTCACCTAGCAGGTGTTGACTTAGATTCCCAGAACCACTAAAGAAAACAAAAACATACCTGTGTCAAAATGTATGCTATATTTTGTTCTCTGAGGATTTAACATCAAGTAAATAACTCTGTTTCCATTTCCAATATAAAGAATGAGTCCTGTCTTGCAGGAAAAACAATGCAACTGGAGTTAATCATGCTAAGTGAGATAAACCAGTTTCAAGAAACAACCTTTATGTTGTCTATCTAGTATGGATTCTAAGTGATTAGATAAATATTATCATATATGTACTGACCACATGGAAATAGAAGTGAAAGTGTGTAGAGACCAAAACAGAAAAATGCCACCAGGGTAAAAACAGAGGAGAGTGGAGCATGTGGGTGAATCTCCTTTATTTGCAGTATAAATTTGAATGAAAGTAGCCTTATGTGTATATATAAAAGATTTTCCAGATAAACTGTGGACAGCTCATGTCAACATAAAATTACTCAAAGTAAAAAGTTTAATGCGTTGAAGACATAGTCTATTTCTCTCGTGTCTTGATTTGTGTTGAAGAGATGCATGGTTTTAGGAAATAGAGAAATGGTTTAGTAGGTAGAGTAGTTTACACACACACACACACACACACACACACACACACACACGTAGACCCGAGTTTAGATTATTAGTACCCACTTATGATGCCAGGTAAGGCTTCAAAATGCCATTCTGTGGACTTGGTATGTTCCTATACTGGATGTAAACAGAACTGGTTCTGTGAACAGTTAGTTAAAGAAGGCAGAGGGATTCAAATGTCCACCACTTTACCTACAAACTATTGGCTACAGACAGAATTTTGGAGATAGAGAAACACTCTCTTCAGTTTTGTGTCTATTTTTAGGCCTCAAGGGATAGGTACAAACCAAGGATTACACAAATAACCATATTTAATCTTGGTGGGTCACAAAACAAGTAATATGAACATGAGAGAGAGAGAGTTTGGGAAGGAAAGAAAGGTAAAACAGATGGCACCGTATGGGGGTTAACTTTTTTCAGTATTCAAGGTCTATAAAAGCCAAATTATAAGTATAAATAAACATATTAATAAATCAATAAGAACCTTTATGTGTCTGATACATTCATGTCTATGCCCTAGTTATTATAAACATGAATGAAAATGAAATGTGAGCCAGTTTTGGTCAGTGATCTAGAAGCATGATGGGGCCTTTTGATAAAGAATACATCATCCTTATGGGCAGAGCAAAGGAAAATGCACCCATTTCCTCTGGATAACTGGATCATCGAGTGACTTCTACCCTCAGAAAACAAACTAGCACATTAATGTTTCCACAGCAGTAGCTCCTACAGAGTCTTGCTGAGCAGACTCTAGAAATGGGGTCCACGAGCCCACAATCACCTCTGTCTAGACAATTTTTCTGTAGGAGATAAAAAAAAACCAAACTCACACACAAAAAAAGTATAGTCTCTTCACTCCAGCTTTCTTTCCATTATCTGAAGTTCATGGCCTGTTTAAGGCTATAGGCTGAAAATAGGCTGATTCAGGTTGTTATCAGGGAGCCAAAAGCCTTCACTCCAGGGCTCAAAAGCACCGGCAAAGCTTGCAAGAAAAGAAATAAAAGATTGTGTGGAGCTGAGAGGAAGAGGCACGAGTAACAAAGAATTAGTAAGGAAGTAAATAACCTTGATTTCTTGCATTGCTAAATCAGCATCCAGGAGATGGTTTATGGAAATGCTTATTGAGCACAGATGTTATCTCCCTGCTTTCTTCACAACCTGAGTGCATGCTATGTAAAATCGTCAAATTGTGATTGCAGAAGCAGTTTTAACAGATGCATATCCAAGTGGATAAACCATTGCAAAAATATTAGATCATTTAAAATAATTCTCCTGTATTTAAACACCTTTTTGTTTTAATGATTGGTTTTGAAAAAATAATCTCCAAGAACATTATTCTAAATAATTTAAGCTAGTAGCATCTCTAGTTTTCAATTGCACAGTAGAAACTGAAATTAACCAAATGTATGGTTAAATCAAATATCTTTCATTTTTACTAATAAAAAAGGAAAAACAAAACAAAACATTAACGATAAAGCAGAGCCAAAAAGTAGAATTTCCAGATTAGAAAGGTGATGAATAAGTAGTTTACCTTGCTACCTTGCACTGCTTCCTTGCTTGCAAACATCCAGCTGAAACCATAGACCTTCATGGGATTTCCAGGTTCATTTCCTTCTCATGCTTCCTAAGTCCCATGAATCTCACCCTTCTCTTTCCAACTGCCTTCTGTGTCGCAAAGTTCCTGACTAGGCCTAGCCTGAATGTGTGTCACCTTTTAAATGATCTTAAGTATCTCTGCTACTGTGAGAGAATGGGGACATAAAAGTGTCTCTAGAGTGAGTATCCTGAAGGACAGGCAAAGATGAGTGTCCCAGGTCAAGAAGGGACACAGCAGGCCCTTCCTGAACCTCTAGATTCCCTTCATCTCTCATGGAACATCACAATCCCTATCCCATGTTCTCAATGATGACAATAGGTTTCTAATCAGTCCTACTGACTCAAATATTTGTCTTCTCCAGGCACCCTGTCAGACAGACTAAGAAAGAATGTTTTTACCACTTATCCTTTAGCCCAGCCAAAAAAAATCTTTATTTTCAGAGAATTCCTGAAAAAATGATGTGCTAATTCCTTAATACCACAAATGCCATACTATGAAAAACTAACTTTATTTTTCTAAAAGCATAATCTTCATTTTCAACTTCATATTTAGATGAATTGTACCATCACATATTCTGAAAACAAAAACTATTATTACTCTGTATCAATCTCCTATCAAATCAATAAGCAGTAATGTTTCAATGTAAATATATCAGTAACTTCTTCCTCTATGCATACCTTCCATCGAACTTCTCTTCCCTAAACAAGTGTCAAATCTGTCAACTAGTCTTCCTATTTCATTTAGGTCACCAAGTTTCTGTCCAACTTGTTTAATTTCTGTAGGGAATGTTCCTACAGTTCCAATTAAAATGTGAATCTGTCCTGCTACATCCTATCACAGGACGCTATTTCCTAACATAAAGTCATTTAAATTATGTAGACCGATTTTCTCATGTAATCTTGCATTTTGCAATTCTACCAAACTTGAAGAGAGTTATATTAATACAAATATAAAGCTAATGGTAAACTTCTTATGACCAGCGATACTTGTTTACCCTGAAGTATCTCAAATTTACCCCTTTCAATATGGCCGCCTGTATACACTGGCAGATTGTCCTTGTCTAAGCACATCTTACAAGTCATATGTCTCAACAAAAATTCAAAGATGACTCATAATCTCTGAATGAATCAGTCTCTGACCCTGTCCTCCTCAGCAATCAATTCATTAGCATTTTTAAAATCTTTTTGTTGTTGTTTCTTTAGTCAAATGGTTAATGTATACTGTTCTCTCAGTTTTTAGTAAACGTGTCTCATGATATGTATATGACTGACAGAAACCTACACTAAGAATCCTTTGTGAGTGTGTGCTACAGTTGCGCATACTTCTTTCAACATTTACCACATCAATACATGTAACCTAGAGCAAGATTTTATTGCCGTTTCCTGTTTAGTGAGTTAAAAAATGGTGATGTAGAGAAATCAAACATTTTGCGTAAAGCCGTACAACTAATAGCTAATAGCTGTGGGCATCTGCTCCATATGCTTTAGGTTCTGTTACATTCTTTCAGCCACAATAAACTCAATTAACCATATCCAACCCTCTGTGAAGTCTTCACACACCTTCACAATTGCACATAAAATGAATGGTTAAGGTTGACTGAACTGGCAAGATCTGGAGTAACTCAGGGCAAGACTGTGAGGGAATTTCTAGAAAGAGTTAAGTGAGATAGGGCAGTGTCATTGTTAGGTGTTAGCTGCTAGACAGAAGCTAGAGGGGAAAGTGAACTGAGCACTGACATTCAAACGCTCTCTGCTTCCTGGCCATGTTTACAATGTGATGAGCTACATCATGTTCCTTCACCATGTCTAACTAGCGTTGCAGAAATTCATGAATCTGATAACCTTTTGGGGACCAGCCAGTTAGGGCATGGTCTTAGGTACTGTTAGAGCTGACTAAAACCGTGCTTGCTTTTTTTCTCTGTCTCTTCGCTCTATATTGGCTCTCTTGCTATCTTGGGAATGAGTTTCCATAACAAACTAGCTCCGTACCCTTAATTTGTGAGCCACAATAAACCTTTCCTTCCTTACTGCCCTTTTAAATCTCACAGCTACAAGAAAAGCAGCCATTGTGGCACCATCTTTTCTATTTCCACAAAGGAGAAATAGACCTTTGTTTATTGTAAGAACTTTCACGCTAAGTTCTTTGAGAATAATATTCCTATATATATTCCATGTGGCATCAGGGAAGGACACATTTTGGCTCCCCTTTTTTTAGAATCAGTTTTGTAAGGACTGACTCCTTGTGGCCTGGCAGTAAGAAGGGACATTAGACAAAAGCCATGTGCAGAACTGCATGTCTATTATTACCCTTCACAGTCTGGGCTCAGTTCGACTTAGTTCTTCCTACCCCTAAGCCTTCCTGGCAGGATCATGTTCTCTCATGCTAATGGATTTCTATCAGGAGTCATCAAGTCAATTGATCTCAAGGACAGATCCTCTTTCCTGCTCCTAAATATCATTAAAGGCTTGTGGGGCTGTCTTAGAGAATTGTCAAAGCAATAAAACACAACTCTGTCTCTTGTCTACTTAGAGGTGTTAATTATGATTCTGGAATCACAGAAAACAGACTAATGATAAACTACAGTCAGTCAACAGGCATTAAAATTTCACATTGGAAATTTCCTATTTAATCATGAAGCCTACTAACAGAAATAATCAAGAAATAACATGTAACAGCATGCAAAAATTGAAATATTTGAATATTATTTTTCATCATAATTTTTGAATGTCTATCAGCATTTCAATGAGTGGAAAATAGGAATGTGCATATAATAAATTATTTAATATGATTATTTTATGTTTGAATTTCAGCAATATGGCCAATTTGTCATCGAGTTGATATTTAAACTTGACAAAACTATCTGAAGTATTGCAAAATACATGTCATTGTATTTATAGTACTAAGAATTGGACTACATTTTAATGACAATCATAAACAAAAGAATACCGTCTACTAAAGAGGTAAAAGATATATGATTTCAAAACATTTCTTGATAACATAGTCAAATTATAGAAAGTAAAAATAAGTTTAGTCATTGAATATATATTTATAACTAATTAATGTCATTAATTTTGGATAAATATATTTTGGCAAAGCTTTTGAAAATGTAATTTTCTCCTTCCTGTTTTTAAAAAAAATAGCTTCAGATTTGTTTTAGTTTATTTTTATTTGTGGGGTGTTTGCATGCCTGTGTGTATGTGCACCAGGCATGTGCTTAGTGCCTGTGGACATCAGAAGAAATTATCAGGTTCACTGGAACATGAGTTAAGAATGGTTGCTAGGCAGTTTTTGAGTGCTGGGAAAGGAAACTAGATTTTCTGCGAGAATAAAAAAAGCGTTATCTTCAGCTCTAAAGCATAAACTTATTTTTCTAACAAAATAAGTTGTTTGCTTGTCTGCATTGTCAAAGCTAGCAATTGGTAGAACTTTAATTTTAATATTAGTAAAGCATGATTTTTCTAATAGCAGAGATATTTAGTCCCACTGCAGGTCTTAGGGAAGAAAACTTAACCTGTGACTTCTTGTCGATGCACATTTGGAACACAGAGAGAATGAAGAAAGTGGGAGATTGGTTTGGTAGGACCAGACTGTGTTTGTATTAAGTTTTGCTACCCGGGAAGAAGGCTCTCACAGGGTTCATTTGTCTTGATCTTGCATGATTACAGGCATCTGCCGTGCACTGCAGGCAGCAGTTATCAAAGCCCAGTATTATTACCATGAGGTCATGGAGATGAGACACGGTTTCAGCCTGCCCTATTTCCTGAGTACCAAATGGACTTATAGGAAATCTCTTATCTGTATACTGGTGAGGGTATTTGACACCATGGGTTTCCAGGTCCTGGTAATATCCATGACTTTGTACACTCCTTTACCTCACTTATAGATGTAAAACTTTACAGGGATCTGGTAAACTGTAGATTCCTTCTTCTTTGGCTGTGAGCACTGGAGGAGATCAGATATCTAAATGTTGCCAATCAAGTCCTCTGATCCCAACACTTCACAGTGAAGGCCAATGAGGAGAGGAATAGATTTTCCAACCCAAGCTGTGCCTAAGAGGTTTTCAGTTCTTTTTATTCCAATAAAGTTAGTTTCCAAAAGCTCACCCACGTCAAATACTATGGATAGACTAGTAAGCAAACACTTATATACTCTTTCCAAATAAGGAACTATGTTGCATATTGACAAGATAAGGTTGATACAGTACTATGCACTTATGTCCCTGAGTTTTGCTTAAATGCTATGCTGCAGAGTAATAACTTTTATCCAAGTCTTTTGCCAAGTGAATCTAGAATGCTCTAGAGCTCAACTCTAACATTAGATGCTTCCCTGTAAGGTTCCCTCTGACTATAAACAAAAGTAATCAGGCAGATTTTGACACATATTGCAAGATGTTCTACATTTAAATCCAACATTTTGCATTACATTTTTCAACATTTTATATTATCATACATACACACACTTAGTACATATGTATACATAATACAGCTAGCATACAATATGCATATATATAGCAACATTTTAGCTGCCTATCTTGTAATTAAGTCCTATTGAAATCCACAATCCACTCTCTAATTTGAAAATTGTTATATTTAACCCAATAATGCTCACATATGTATTTTTATCAATGGCTGTTTTACTATCTCAATTCCAGAAATCGACTGTATCTAAAGATACTATGAGGAACCCAAATTCGAAGCATAGGGATCTCTAAATAATTTCTTATTCAGTTACATGGTTGTCAAATCAAAAAAATTCCTTTGAAAATATATTTACACACTGACACACACACACACACACACACACACACACACACATATATATATATATATATATATATTCCACAGAAGTAATACATAATATATGTTATTTTCTGGAATAATAGTACACTAGCCAACTTAGGACAAAAAGATTATATTCATGGTGTGTGGTGTGGGAATTCTTTGAAGTCATGACTCATAGAAATCCACTCCTCTCCCAAAGGAAACTCAGGACACACCAAAATGATGACTCTACCAAAGTACAACTTGATGAGAAAAGTTTTTATTGAGATGAGCTTTTCAGTGATGCAGCTGCTTTTTGAGTCTCCCGAAATAAATTTTAGGTGATCTTTGGGATTCAAAATAATGATGCCACTTTCAAGGGACATGAAGAGCCTGTGGCAAGAGATCTTCAAGATTTATTTTACCCATTCTGCTAATAACGAGACAGTCATAGAACTAATCCATCATCCAAAGGTCTGTATGGCAAAAGGACCCTTGGGTGTTCCTCCTTGAACAAAGTGTGGGGAGTGCTGAAGCCCATGATGTGGGCTGATACTCCAGTGCACCTGGAGTCTTGGATAGATTTTCTCTCCTCAGAGTGAAAGCAGAAGTGACTACACCTCTTTCCTGCCATTTGAGTGTCCCTAAACATGTGAATTAAACTATCTTGATTCAAATAAAGTAGAGCCAGTCATGCTATAAAGTTTATACAGGACAATGTTGCATTTATAGTCTTACTTTGTACTTCAATCTCCCCTTATGCTCACTGTCCTGAAAAGTAACGGCAGATACCCTTCTTGTTGTTGGACGCTGTGTGTTCAGGTGGCATTGGCCTGTCTGCAGATGAATGCTATTAAAACAAAAGGAAACAAAACAAAACATTTGATATCATGTTCTACAGTCTGTATTGTGTCTGCTTTGACTGATTGAACACAACCTCTCTAATAATTCACATATAAACTGATAAAAAAAACTTGAAAGTAGATGATTAAGGAACTACAGAGAGATATGGCCTCTCATTCCAATGTGTACAGTAAATACTCAACAGCCAACCCTACAAACTACATCTCTGTCATAATCGCTGTTAGAATATACCTTATTCATAAATTTCTATGCATTGGACAGGTAACATAAATATCAACTGTCATTGCCTCCAGTTATGCATTTTATGTTTAGTTCCTATAAACCAAATGGATATTCAATTAAAGTAGTATGCACGTAATTCATAATTCATCATGTTGGAAAATCCTGCTGTCTTTACATCCTTTTAGTAATGATAGGAAAGTAAATAAGTGCATGTTACAATACACATGGAGTAACCTCTCAGATCCCAGAATATTTTTAAATTGCATTTATACAGGAAACATTTAATTAAATATTTATTTTAATTAATATGAAACAACTGAGTGACAACTGGTCTGTGGATTTGCAGTGGCTAATTGACCATTGTTGGAATTATAAAACAAGTGCCATTCAGATAAAATTGTAATTCAATTGTAAATTACTTTCACCCACAAAAAGTGGTGGTTACACTCATTGAGAAGGTGATTACATTCATTTTAGCACATCTAAGCATGGTGGAATAAAATGAAAGTCCAGTACACTTGATGTCAAAGTATTAAAGATACTCTTGTAGGAATAATGAACGAACACAATTAGAACTTTATGTTATTTAAAGGTAATCAATGATTCTATAAATGCATTTTTTCTCTCAAAAACTTAATGACACAAATGAATTTCACGTCTAATTTTTACTTACTTTTATGAATGCAACTACCTTGTGCACATATTCTCCTTTTTAAACCAAAGTAGCTTTTCTAATTTGAAACAGCATCAAAAAATATAGTCATTCAATATTCCCTTCATCTTCTAATCTACATTCAACACACTGTGGCTTTTGTTACATCTTCAAATGTACCCTTGTTTGTTAAATTGTTCTCTATCTCTCTTAATGATGCATAGATGAATGATATCATCACTTATAATCTGCACTATTTAAAATGATAATATTTCTTTTCAATTCAATATTCCCAATTCTATTGACACTCTGTCCAGTTGCCAGGGAGAATTTAAACGAGATTCATCTCTCCATTGCTACAGCCCTCCACCGGCTTCCAAATAAGATTCAAATCACCTTCTGATTCTTACAGAGTTCCATATATGATAAAAAGCAGATAGTAAAATTTTATATGTTGCTCATAAAAAAGATAAATCCTATTAAATGGGTTTCTTCTTAACACAACCTAAAGATTCCATTCTTAGGGTGAACAACAGAGAAAGACATGTTTTTTCCAGATTATATAAAACTGTAATAGAGGAATATAACTAAGACCGGGGAGTCAGATATGATCATGACTGCCTTAGATTTTCCTGATGGTAGACAGTTTCCCCACCTTTAAAAGGTATGTGTTTTGTCTGTTTATATATTACTACATTCATATTTGTTTATGTGTGTATACACACACCACACACACACACACACATATATAATATATATATATATATATATATATATATACACATATATACATATATGATTTTCTTCCTCAGCCTGAATTTACTTATATGTATATTCTCAGGGTAGATTATTTGATACTGGATAGTTAATTGGTGTCCTGTTGCCTGTGGAAGACTATTTCACTTACTCTCAGTGTTCTTCAGTGATTTATCTTTCTACATGTAGGGGAGAGGCCTTTACCTGTTCTGCTTTGGAGTGTCCATGGGTATCCACCTTGTACAACTCATTTCTGGATAGCAATGTTGGTTGCTAAGACTTTATCATTTGTCACTATTTGTAACTTTTGTCCCAGATAAAATTGAACAAATGATCCTTTTATACTAGTCAATAAATAGTAATGTGGAGAAAAATGTCACAGCATCAAAAGTATGTGATTTACCACAACAGTTACACATTAAAACATACACACACATGTTATATATAACTGTATATATATATATATATATATATATATATATATCACAAAATTTATTTTCAGAATTGTATATACCTTTGAAAATAATTTGAAATTATATCAGGGTTATTTTTAAGTAGGAAGCCCATCTTTGTGTAGCTAGCAGTGATCATATTATGTGCAGAACAGAGCAAAAGTGTAACAATCAAGTAACAATGCAATAACTGTACGATACAAACTGATGCCATAGAAATGAAAAGCAAAATAAAATGAACTTTCTTACAACACCAGTCATAAACTATAGCCAATGTAAACAATATATTTTCAACCTTAAAAATGTGGTTCGATCATAAGGAAATGAAGCTGTTTCTGTGATTGCTTTTAATAAAGTTTCATATAATCATTACAAAAAAGATACAAATTGATAAAATAAAAGCATCAATTACAGTGTAAAAACATCTTTGATAGGGCAAATTAATAAAATATGATAGGTATTATATCTCATAATTATAATTACACTATTTTTTAAAGCATACCCCACGTTCTCTACATTCTTACAATCTTCCACTATCTAAGTATTATAAATTAGTTGCAGAACTTAAATTGGCTCTAACAATAATGAATAGCATGCTCGCAGGTAGAGTACTTTATAACCTTTGGTTATTTTTTTTTCAAGGTGTTTAAAGTCTTGTTTTTGTTGTTATGATCTTAGTGTGCAAATTAAATTATAACAAGTGTTATAATTAAATTATAAATAATTAAATTAAACAAGTGTTAATTTTATGAAATATCAATAATAAAGTAAATATTTCATGTTTACACTAATATTTAGATTTTTACTTTAGTCATTTGTTAAAATAATTGTTCTAAAACAACAACTAGTTTTAAAGAGGCTTATGTGCAAAACCAATTTATGTACACATTCTTTGGCAGCAGGAACCAATAGTCAGCTCATATATGTTTATTTGTAGATGTCACTGGTTCAGATAGGATTTATATATGCTTTAAAACTGAGTGGATTTTTTTTTAAAAAAAATGTTTCTGTTCACTTAGATACTACAGTTATATCCAAGGATTACAAAATCTAGAAAAGTTAAACTAAACAAAAGCCCAGACAAACAGAACTTAATTTCCATTTTCTTTGTGTTTACTGAAAGCCAATTTATCTAAAAATTGAAAGTTTTTCTACATAAAATATTTTATATTGTATATGATGTTTTCATGTGGGAAGTCCTTCTGTCTATGTGTTGATTTTACTGGTTAATGAATTAAGAAAACTGGCTTGGCCTACTACATAGGGTTAGGGTTAGGGTTAGGGTTAGGGTTAGGGTTAGGGTTAGGGTTAGGGTTAGGGGTTAGGGTTAGGGTTAGGGTTAGGAGAAGCCATGAATCTGCCGCCTAAGACATGCTGGGAACTTTAGCTGTTTCGGCACAGTCACGTGGAGATATATAGAATAATAGAGATGGGTTAGTTTAGGATAAGAGTTTAGCTAGAAATACGCTTAAGCTATTGGCCAAACAATATTACAAATAGTATGGTTTTCTGAGTGGTTATTTTGTGGCTCGATGGCCAGAACGAACAAACAACCCTTCTCCCAACAATGTTTGTGTTAAAATATAGTAAACAAGCTGGGCAGTAGTGGTACATGCCGGTAATCCAGGAGGCAGAGGCAACAAGATCTCTGTGAGTTCTAGGCAAGCCAGTACTGTTGAAGAAAACCCTTTCTCAAAAACAAAAACAAAACAACAAAAACAACCCATAAACAATAAATACTCAAGCTCAGATATGGTTCTCAAAGGACTGACACATTCTTAGGTTCCATAAGCCTTTGTTCACACCAGCAACAGCTAAGTCACAGCCTTGACTCAGGCTGTCTCTTTAAAGCTTGCTCAGAACATCATTGAAGCAAGCATTGATGCCAGACTCAAGGCAACTAGAACACAGGCATGAGTGAGGTTGGCAGGTAGAAGGCATGTTCTCTGTTAGACTCTCACTAGCTTCCTATGCCTTGGGACTCTACATAGAAACTTCTAAAATGCCTGCAAAGTCTACAGTAGAAAGTACATGCATAAAACAAATAATGGGCTATAGAGACAAGAAAATAATACACTTTTACATTCTGGAAGCTGAAATAGAAGGGCAGAATGCCCCTTCCCTCTGCTTAATCTGGAAACTGTCATGTTGATGAACTCATTTCCCACCCACCCCCCACTGGTCTCTGCTGTGTCTGAGACTGACTGCAAAAGAATTGTGATATTCTGGCTACAGATTTTAACACAGGGTAGATCTGACGATGTGGAAGTGTGAAGGGTGAGGTTGAATTGGATTTATTACCTTGGCTCATGCTCCTCCCATCTCATTCTTGTGCAGCTTACTAAAGGGATTGGTTCGTTACTCCACATGCTGCCCATACTCTTCTCCATATGGTGAAATCTGCAGCAGCAAATCAGAGGAGGTTAAGATGACAAGATGGACCCATGGATGAAACTGAACCGCCAGTGTATAGTCTGTGTCTTCGGTGGGGGTTTGGCATGTGAAGTGTTGCAATGGCTTCCAAGTTGGGTGAGAGTTCAGAAAACAAAACAAAAGAAAGACAGTGAGAAAGAAATGCAGTGGTTATCCATCAGTGGCACAACCCAAGTATCACCTTCTCAAGTTATTGCCTTTTTTCTTAAAACTGAAGAGCCATCAGCTTTACCAGTTCTTCTTTCACCCACCCCTGCCAAGACCCAGGCAGCACATTTTATCATGGAAATCCTTTGGATTGAATTCTTCCTCCCTCGGTGCTAGAATATCATCCATCTTCCCAAAGTCATGTTTTGTCTCCGAAACTCGTGCTCTGAGAACAATGACCAATGCCTAGATTTACTTTTAATTTGTGTCAAGACCAGTTTAGAATGTTCCGTTTTTTTAAGTCAATGCCACATATGCACAAAATTCCAAACAGTGAGTTAGTCTAAGTGCCATAACTCAAACATTGTCTATAAATGGAGATTAATTCTAATTCTTGCTTAATTTGGTGCTATTGTCCTCAGAAAATCTTATCACAGAGACTAGTGTGAATATTTGAAACTCTTCATGACCTCCAAGACTATTTCTTCATGTAGAGTATCTACCTCATTGTTCGCTCTGCTATGGATAAATGAAGATGCCTACTGAATACCAACTCAGCAATTACGAAGGCTGCTGGTAAAATTCTACTTGGTATGCTATTGCAGGCGTATCTGAGAAGAAATAATAAGGCAAGTCAGGCACCTGTACTACAGGACTGGAGTCTCAGACCTTCATTCAAAAGCTATGCTGTGTTACGCTAAAATTAAGACTGAATTGCTATTAAAACATACAATAAATGTTGTATTTCTATTGTTAGATATTATTTGTGTAATATACTATCAGTGATGCATTTCTTTTTTATTATATTTGACTTTTGAGTTTTATTATAATTTTATTCGCTGGTTGAATAATAATTTTATGAAATTTACTAAGATTGACTTAGATTTTTTTCTAATTATTTTAATTAAAGTGTCAAATTTTATTCATTGTCAAATTGGCCTGTGTAGGGATAGGAGTTCCATGACAAACCTCCATGATTTCTGGCCAAATTTTCTATGAATACAAAATTTGTATAAAAAGCTAATGTCTTTCTAAAACATATCATGCTGTCCTACGTATAAAGTATAGTTGTTAATATCTGGAAATTAGATGACACACAATTGTCACCTAATGCCCAAATCCCATTCACATTCTGTTACATAGCCTACAGTCTTGATCTTTATTATGCAGGGCCCAATCCTCACTCACGTGCTGGGTTTTTTTTTCCTAATTTTTTTGTTTTTAATTCTTCTATGCAAGCTTTGTGTTTTCACATAGTATATGAACTTGGAAGTTAGGTAATTCTTGCTACAACATATCACTGAATAAAAAGGAAAAGATGAGCCAGCCAGACGGAGAGCAGTGGAGATTCATTTAAAGATTTATTCCTCTTGTGATGACAGAAATTAAATCTTAGAATGAGTAACAAGAAGTGGACATCAGCTAGCACATATTGATGGGGAAAAAATGTTATTCTTTATTTGTGGCTGGGGGCAATGTAAAACTCTTCCTCCTCCTCCTCCTCTTCCTTTTTCTACTTTTCTCCTTCCCTTTCTCCTTCCCCTCCCCTCCCCCTGTTTTCACCTGTTGTAGTTCAGAACAGGTGAAAGACTTGAGATGACAATGACCCTACACAAGTCACTTAGGAGAAGAGATATTCTGAGGTTCTTCATGTCCACCATCCTGTGCTCCCTTGGCTCCCTGCTGCTCAGCCGTTCATTAGTACAACCCAAACATGGAAAAAACTAAGTCTTATTTAAATATCTGTTGCTTTCCAAAGAAAGGTAAATTTGACCTTCATGAGCTTTTCATCCAACTTACTTTGTAATGTATATGAGGAGGTTTATAAAAAAATGTATGGATACTAATGGTGTATGGAAAGTAAAATGAATTTTATTGAAATTAGTAATCAAGACATATGCATGCACACTCTAAAGAGAATTTCTATATAATTGCAATGTCTTACAACGTTTGTGTTTACGAATCATCTGGGAGTGTTTCTAAATGCAGATCTGCCCTCACTTATTCCGAAGTAGGGAAAGAGCTTCCCTATTTACAATAAACCCTTGCTGTGTGCCACGCTGTGCACCCAGGTGTTTGGAAGCTCTCAGTCCTTTCAGCAAACAAGCAAGGAGAGAACACACAGGGGTGCAGCACTTACCCTTCTTTCATTCTCTTAACAAAGCAACTCTAATCCAGTCAATTCCAATTCACATCATAAATACATCTTCAAAACTGAGTACATATTGTCCTCTAGGGTTTGATTTTGCTGTTGTAATATTGAAAGTTAGTCATTCTTTTTAAAAATGTATAGGGTTTTTTTTGGTTGTTGTTCAAATAGTGCACTCTAAGTAGGAAACAAGACTGTTGTATTTTTGGCTGGAGATGTAGCTCAGCAAAGAAGTCTTTGGCTAGAAGGTTAAAAAAAATTGGTTGGAACCTGAGCATTGCCCCAATAAAACTGGTTGTGCTATCTATTTTCTTAGAATCTCTCCCAAAAGTGTCCTCTAACTTCCCATCTCTTACACAAGAAGTTTGGAAGAAATAAAAGGGTGAACAACAACAAAATAAACCAATGCTAACTTCCTTCTAAAATACAAAAGAAAATGAAGCCGATAGAGGGAGTCTCTAACAGGAAACTTCACAAGTCACCGAAGGAGATGTTGCAGAATATTCCTACCCAAGGGATTAGTGTTTTCCGAAAAATCTGAACAGTGAATGATGAGCTGTTATAGCTACAGTGAGAGAAGATGAGGGACAAAAACTTCAGGGAAGCCCAGCCTTGGTGGAGGCAGGATGCACAGAGGGTACTCTCTCACACAAAGTTTCCTGAGTTATCATACAAGAATCGGAGGGGGGGAAAGCCCATTTTGCTCAGACAGTGAAATGAATGAAAGAAAAAAGGAATGGTAACAAATCACATATTCTAGTTTGCTTTCTGATACTAGGATGGACATCATGACCTAAAGCAGCTTGAAAAGGAAGAGGCTTATTTGGCTTATACTATAAAGTCACAATCAATCATTGAGGGAAGTCAGGACAGGTGCTCAAGCAGTAACCGAAGTAGAAAACATGGAGGAATGCTGCTTGGTGACTTTTGCACCCTGGCTGATGCTTGATCCCCATTGTTATGCAAGTCAGGACCACCTGCTCCTGGGTGACATCAGCCATATTGGACTGAATATTCCCATATTCATCAATATTCAAGAAAGTCATCCCCACAAATGACCACAGGCTAGTTTGAACTGGGATATCTCTGGAGATTCCTGCTTCACAAGTAAGGCTGGAATGTGTGAAGACTCAGATTTTCCTGTCAAGGAACTTTAATCTCTTTCAGGAGCCTAACTTTAGGGATTAGCTGAGAGAAATTAAGGCAAGGTCATACTGCTGATGTGGGTGTCCCTCTGTATGTTGTGAATATATTTTATTAGCATTGGTTAATAAAGAAGCTTCTTTGACCTATGGCAGGATAGAATATAGCTAGGCTGAAAAGCCAAACTAAATACAGGGAGAAAGAAGGCAGATGCTGGGAGTTGCCAGCAGCCACTGGTGAAGCAAGATGTGAGATAACAAGCCATAAGCCTCTTGCTGAAATATAAAATAATAGAAATGGATTAATTTAAGTTGTAAGAGTTAGTTAATAATAAGCCTTAGGCATTGTCCAAGCAATTGTAATTATATTAAGCCAAAGAATAGTTACTTGAAAATTGGCAGGTGGGAGAAAAACCTCCAATTATAGACTCGAGTTAGTTATAGCATACTGTTTCACCTATGACCAAGTACCCTGAGCATATCGAAATCCCTGCAACCAAATGTCTCCAAAACAACGATTTGATCCCAGCATTGTGTATCTATCTACCCTTCTACAATTTATCAATATTTCAACTGAGGCACAGCTATAGCCATGCTTTTCACTTAGTACATCATTTCTAAATATCAAGAAAAACTTGAAAATTATAGTAAATATACAACAAATGAGAAAAACAGCTTGAAATGACAGAGCAAGCACAAGAGACAAACTCATGTGGGAAAGGGAGGTTGAAATTATCGTATATGTAAGAATGTTTGTTCTTCACTGCTCAGTAGAAACTTATGAACTCGACACAATCACAGGTGGCAGAAAGCAAGGTCTACTCTGCAGATTGCTTTTCCTGTGGTAAATGCAGCATTGCAACATTTGACTACTTCCTTTTGACTTCAAATTCTCACAGGTCTTACATGAGTGTGCCAACTTGAAAAAGAATGGGGTGGTAAATGTGTTAGTACTATATAACCCCAATGATGCTTCTACTGTAGCTCTATGCTGGAAGAGTAATAAGAAAATTGTCTTTAATTATGTTCTTAGAGCTGTGGATATGCCTCTGGGTCTAAGAGAGGCTCATGGACATGCTTGAGAATCACAGATACACTCAAGTAAACAAAGGGATTTGATACATAGATGTGCTGATTCTGGTGTACAATGTAACATCAATTCTATATGTTAAATTAAAACTATGTATTTTATTCAATTCTAATTGCTTAGAACAACACTGATCGCAAAATTTTCAAGATAGGTCGTGGAATTATTAGATTATTAGAGGAGAAGACAATTTGTTTTAAGAGACCTCTAAGGAGGAATGTATCCATGAGCTTGTATTTACACTGTGTCATTTCACTAAGAGAAAAACTGTATCTCAATTCCAAGCCACAATTCTTTCCTGTTCCCTGTTCTTTGTCTGTGATTAAAGCACACCTGTGTCAGTGTTTGAAAAGGTAACTTCTTCCTGTGTCTAGGTGCATTCAAATTATAGGGGAGCTTCCAGGCTTCCAGGGTGAATAATTTCTTCATAGAGTTAAGAGTCCTGAGTTAGCCGAAAAATATTTTTCAAGAGAAAAAACAAAAGAGAATTGAAAGAAATTTCAAGAGAGGTGGGATGAGAAGCCATGGCGGTTTCTCCATTTTCTAGTCAAGACTTAGGAAGTGGAGTTGAAAATTTAGGAAGATGGAAAGAAAGAGAAATGGCAGCAGCTGTCATGTGATACTCATACTCCTCAGACACAAGATTTGTCAAATTATTTAACATAAAGGAAAAAAATGGAAAAGTCTATGTATACATATATATTTGTATTTTAAATGAAATTTGTCCACATTGGATGACAATATCCCTCCTAAGAGCCATAGAATATCTAACAAGAATCCCTATAATTGGCTTGAGAAACCACCTTTAGATTTATTGGTCAGGATAGTTAAGGATAGTCCTACAACCTTAGAGACTATTGCTGTGGCCCTTGGATGTTTCCCAGAGGTGGAAGGTTATTCCATGTTGCTGAAGACACCATGGATTACAGATATAAGACCTGGAAGAATTGAGTTAGATCTGTCCTGGAAGTATCCTTTCTAATGACTTTCTTTCATGGTAACAGGTGTTGACATGCAAGGTCTCCAAGAGATGGAGGTCAATAATCCTACCCTGCTATGAGGCTTCTGAAGTACAGCACTCATCAGCCCGGCAAGACAACCACAAGAATTCAATAGCGCCATTCATAACTTGGCAATAACAAACAATGCTCTAATTAAATGTAAGAGTTCATAATGAACACCTAGCAAACTACCCAGGGCTAGTAATGTCATGAATGTTGGAAGAAAACCTGTGATCTGCACTTATAAAAATAGCACAATTCTTAAGCACATTCTAAATTTTTATCTTTGTATCCACAGATTAAGTGTAGTTTTCACATAATGGAAGTAACTGCTCTTTGTTTCAGAAAATGATAAAAGAAATAAATGCAGAAAACAAAATGACTACATAGTTTACATCCCATTGGATACATCTACCACATTCCTCCTGAATTCAAAACTCAGGGACAATGTGGAGGGGAAGGCAAAGAAGAGTAGGAAGTGCATTGATAGGTTGCGTTTTCTAGAAGTGTCAGCAAAGCTGCACCCATGAAGCTCCATCAACATGGTTGCCTGAAGAAGTCCTGAAGAAAGATGACACCAATCGATATATATGCCATCATGAAAGGAAGAAAGTGCACAGGGCAACTGTAGAAAAAATAACATGGAAATAAAAATTACCAAGAGCATGAAAAATTGTCTTTCCCAGGGAAGAATACACCAATTGGTCATCCAATACTAAAAGGTCATCCCTGAAAACACATAAACCCAAAAACATTTTATAGAGTGAGCAATTTGTCCCTATATTTTTATGAAGGCATATGTATTCAGACACATAGAATTAGATACTGAGCATAACTAAGTAGAAGAGATGCCTTGAATATGAAAGAAAGCAAGAAAAGAAACTTGGGAAGAATTGGAAGGAGGAAAGGAAAGGAAAGAAATGATGTAATTAGATTTTAATTATAAAATAAAAAATTAAAAGAATAAGTTAAATATAACATTTTCCATCATATATAGAGATTATGTAATAAGAATTTTTCCTATAAAAAGTTGACTTTTCTCTATTTACACACTTGAATCAAGAAATGTATGAAAGATTTAGGTAAAAAGTTTATAGCGTAAAGTTATGATTTAAAATTAATGATCAAATCTTAAGAAAGTTCCTATTATTAAAAATACAGGAAAACGTAACAGGATATAAAATTGAACTAACAAAACACCTAATAGCAGAAATGAATCTAAAAATTTTACATTGGGAAGTCATAGGATGTTCCCATCAAAAAATAATAAATAAAAAATAACCCTCTCCCAAACAGACAAACAAAAAACCATCCAAAGAAGAATTTCCAAACAACCCAGGCTGTTGCCAAAACAATAACTTTCTCTCTACAAACTTATAAGGCCCCATTGCTGAGGATAACACCCAGACAACTCACTGAACATGAAAGAGTGGAGCTCTCTGCTGTCTCACCTATTTGTGATGGGAAAGTACGCTGCAAACTAACAAAGGAGAAATATAAACACCAATCCAGCCACAGAATCTCTGATCTAAAATGCTCTCCTTCCTGCAAGATATGTTAGTGCAATGGTGGCACGTTCCCTGCGGGAGTAACCAACCAATGTCTTATATGACATAAAGCCACCCCAGGGGATAGAACACATAACCTGGCCCTATTCCGGGGAGATAACAGGGACTACATAGTTCAGAGACTGAGGGTAAAACCAAATATTAGTTGTCTTAAAAAATGTTCTGATAACATGTTATCAGTATATTCTGCTCTACTAATAGGTCAGAACCTTGTTCAATGATCTTGAGAGAAAATACTCCTGACGCAGAAGGGAACAAATACGGAAACCCACAGCTAGACATTATATACACACACACATACACATGCGTGCGCGTGCTTACACACACACACACACACACACACACAGAGAGACACACACACACACACACAGAGAGAGAGAGAGAGAGAGAGAGAGAGAGAGAGAGAGAGAGAGATTGGAGCACACTTCTCTAAATGCAATGTCTCCATCAAATTCCTCCTGTCAGAGCCTAGGGATCCTGAGCAGAGGAGGAGGTAGACGTGTAGGTGCTAGAGAGGATGGAGGCCCCAGGAGAACAATGTCATCTAAACCAATGACAAAAACTTATGAATTCAAAGAAACTGAAGCAGTGCTAAAGGGTCTGAAGCAGTGTGCCCTGGTCCTCGGCATATATGGTAAATCTTTCTCTTTAGTATTTTTATGAGACCTGACACCTGTGTGTGTGTGTGTGTGTGTGTGTGTGTGTGTATGGACAAGACTGTCTCTAATTCTGGTGTCTTTTCTTGAACCTCTTTTCTTTCAGTTGGTTTGACTTGCCCAACTTGGATATGATAGTGTTTATTTCATCTAATTATATCCTATTCAGTTATATTTTGTTTTTTCTTAGAAGCCCATTCTTGAAAGAGGGTGCATCCGGATGGGCTGGAGGGGATGTGTGGGGAGGACCTGGAAGTATTAGAGGAAGGGGAAACTAATCATAAATATATGAGAAAACACTGTATGAGGAAATTTTTCAATAAACAGGGAAAATAAAAAACAATCGGTATACTCCATATCATTTCTGTAAGTGAATATTTTTTAATTTGTAGCTAATACAAAATTTTAAAAAAGGAATTTAATAGAAAAAATGAATAATCCATTTAGTTAAGGTTGATAAGAAAGCATATACTGAAAGACAAAATGAATCTTGTATCAAATTTATACCTTTGCCCAAAAAGTTTATTTTTATAAATTCAGCTAAAGAATGAAGAGCTGTTGTGGGAATTGCATGAGGCAATCTTAAGCAAAAATAGCAGATTGAAGACTAAGTTCTATAAGACAATCTTGCTTTGTTAGCAATAAAAGGAAAATTCCCAGCAAATACAATACATTCTGCACGTTTATAAAAGCACAAACTTTTCATACATAGAGTACAAATGGGAGCAAAACTGAACCAACTTTAGTAGCTTCGTCGATAGCACCTTCAGAAAAATGCTGATTGTACAAACATGAGGACCTAAAAGACCGAGCCCCAAAAAGTCCAGAAAACATGTGAAAATTCCTGGGGTATTTTTATCACCCTGGCCAGGAAGGCAGAGACTGAGGGATCCCTGTGACTTGCTAGCCAGTCATTGCAGTGTAATTTGTTATCTATGCTCCTGTAACGGGCACCCAAGGTTCTCCTCTGACCTCTACAATCATGTGAACATTTGTGCAGGCAAACGTTCCTTCACACAAAAACATGCACACACATACACACACACACATGTAACAACGTTGTTGTGCAAACAAAGTCACCACAACGGAGTGCTGAACAAGATGAAGAGAAATTACTGAGTATTTAGTATTATTTAGAGTTATTGAAGTTGATATACATATTAATATGATTCATCATGATGGAGTTTATAAGTATTAATACACTAGCTATAATTTTTTGAGTTTTTATTGCATACATTTATTTACTTATTTATTACTTGTTGAGTGTGTATGTACATGCAGGGCACTCATAAATGCCATGGTTCAGGTGTGCAGGTCAGAGGACAAATTGGGGATTTTCTCACAACTGCCATGAAAAGCTAGCGAACAAACTCAGAGTATCAGACGTGGAAGAATGTGTCTCTAACCTGTCTGAGTCATCTCACCATCTTATGCTAACACTACTTCTACTTTGAAGTCTAATTCTCAAATATTTTCTTATGATTAAGGAGAAAAAATCTGCAAATTAAAAAATGAGGCATATTTCTCAAAACAAAGAGAATATTTTGAGGGAATCACAATTCATTATATTGTCCCAGATATGACGTCATTAAAATTAATTTGAGTTTATATAATCTCTTTAATGGTATTAGAAATTAATAACAGACTGTAATTTTGACTGATGGCGTTAATGAGAAAATTTAATGGAGTATAGAATCCAGACAGTCATCAAAGCTCTTACTTAATCTTCTGCCTGAAGCTGGCTATTGCAAATCTTGCCCATTTTTTATTTATATTCTTAGAAATAAGTGACTGAAATTAGAAATAAAAATTTGCTGAAGGAACTGTTCTTTTTTCAAACCCATAGCTACTGTGCTTTACTAAGGTGCAATATACAAACTATTACAACTTTTCTAATGTATTTTCAACATCAATCAACTATAAAGATATTGAAAAATCCAAGTAAATATCATGAAAGACTACAGTTTGCACAGAGATATTACAAGTCTGGTTATCATAGGACAGCTAAGACAAAAAGCCAATGATGGACTTAGAGCTAAATGCATCTCTACTCATATTTCTTTTGTGAACTCTCCAGAGAGGAATGTTAATATCAAAAATCAATATCTTATAAACTGAATTTAACATTACATTTATAAGAAAAACAATATAGTTGCAAAATATTTCCTACAATAAAATTGACTTGGCAACTCAACCCAAATTCAAGTATTTTTTTCTCAATTCATTTTTAATTCAGACAGAAATTTCATCAATGTTTCCCTCCATTCTCCATATACTATTTATTAAAAAGCAGGTGAACTGCACCCAAAAGATGAACAGTCCCCAGAGCCTTGTAGGAAAATGAGAATAACCTGCTGGTGAACTAGATGTTAGGCAATGAAGCAGAAGTCGATTTTTCCCCTCATGGAAATAATTGCCTCAGGTTATGGAACTGCAAATTACTTTGAACTTCCTTTTATACTCAGCAGGGATAATCAAAATAATATTGCATGAACTGTGTTATCACCCACAAAAATTCACATTAATAATAATACTTCTGTATTTTGATAGAATTTTAACCACAAGGTATTTGTAATCATTAAAAACTCATCTATGAAAGAATCCACCAGACATGCCACTGGCAGGCACCATTTTAGCTTAAAATTACAGGAAGGCAAAAATAAGCCATTTTAATGTTAATTTGATACCACAAGATGTCTTTGTTCTTCTTTTAAGATACTTTAATTATTAATATTATCTTATTATTATTATTGCTCTGTGTGTATGCCCTTGTTTGGGAGAGGCCTTGGAGGTCAAATGAGGGTGTTGAAGTACTTGAGTCTGAGTTACAGATGAAAGCTGTGAGCTGTCAGATGTGGGTGCTGGGTGGGACCAGCTAAAGTCTTGTGCAGGAGCAGCAAAAATTCTTACCCCCTGAACCATTTCTTCAGATTCAGAAATATTTTTCTTATGCAACGTGTCTGGTTTCTATGAGGGCCTGTCTTGCAGCATTTGAAGTGTCAGATCATATTCCATAGGAGGAGTGAGATGGTGGATGATTCTATTACTGGCGGGAGGAGACTGTAAGGTTTGTTAGCCTGAGAGGAGCTTACATCGGGAAACACAGCACTTACCACTTAATACAAGAGTCAGATACAGGACAATGATACACAGAAAATGAGATGAGAATAGTCCCTCTGTTGTTCAATACGAAAGTCTCCCATCTCTCTTTTCTAAATAGACTGGTCCAATGAGGTCAGTGGAGAATCTATCTCATGGAGTAATTTTCTTTCATCTGTCAGACTCTCTAGTTTGAGAAGTTCTGTACCAATTAACAGAAAACTACAACAAAGGCACGGAAAAAAAAATCCAAAGCAAGATTAAACAAAATAAGATAAAAACAGATAAGTGATTTGCATAGTTTAAGATGAATTTATCTTAGCCCTACACATGCTCCTGGTTGTCTATTTCCTAGTCTATCACACTGATATTTATAATTTTGCTCCCTTATCACCAAAGTGAAGATTTGACAGCCTTGGATCTGAGTTTTCCCAAGCTGTACTTAGAAGTCTTTTCCTTAATCATAGGAAAAAATGTTTCCATGCTCTCTCTCTCTCAAGGTACAAATCTTTCTAAAACTAAGTTTTACACACGTTCCTTTATAATAACCCAAAATCAGTGGATATATATATATATATATTGCCTGTTGACTGAAATACATAGTATTAAAATGATAACTTATCTGCAAATGCAACTCAAGATTATATGTGATATTTAGGAAAATGTCAAGCAAGGACAATTTTGATTTTGTGAAGCTCCAAAATTCTTATTAAAAACCCAGGTAGAATTGCTAGTAGGGGATATGATAGTTACTAGTAGCTACAAGCACTTGCCTTCAGGGAAGCACCTGAATTCCATCCCAGGGCCCATCATAGTGGAAAGAAAAGACAGAGTCTGACAGGATGTCCTCTGACCAATTAATTTTACTGTATTGCGTACATGCTCCTTTCCTTCAAACTCACTACACAGACAAATATATAGATAAAAGATTGATAGGCAGATAGATAATTGGTAGATAGATAGATAGATTGATAGAAAGATGGGTCGATGATAGATAGATAGATAGGCAGGCAGACAGACAGACAGGTAGGAAGGTGTAGATAGATAAATGAAACACACTGATAGATGATAGATATATAAAAATTGATGATATAAAGATAAATGATAAATAGATAACAGATGATAGAAAGACAATAGACAGAGATAGGTAGATAGATAATAGATACATAGATAGATGGTTGATAGATATAGATGGTAGATAGATATAGATGATAGACATAAATGATAAATAGATAGATTATAGTTAACAGTTGATAGAAGATAATAGATATATGCCACACACAAACGCCTGTCTATGGTCTATGTGCTACCATACAGTTCCCGAGCTTCGGGCAAGGGGCTGGAGGTTGAAACATACAAAGACATACAGAGACAGACAGACAGACAGATAGAAAGACAGAGACACAGACCTCTAATCACTGGTAAGAAGCCCTTTATTCAGTAGCACCATGGAGGCTTATATACCCAACAGTCAGAGGGACCATCAGGTGAAAACCTTATCCTCTGATCCTCAAGGAAAGGCAACACATGCTCGTGAAGCAGAGCTGGTACACAGCTTTCAGTAACTCAAATCAGAGGTAAAGATCTGTAGCAGGGAAGAGCAGCTAGCGGCAAGGACTCTAAATGGTCCCAACATACATACATAAATATATATATATATATATATATATATGGAGAGAGAGAGAGAGAGAGATACATGGGAGATTATAGAAAGAGACAAGAGAGACACAGAGAGAGACAGATTTTTTTTAAAAAAGATAGACTTCAGGAAAATTTTAAATGGAAAAAAAACTATTTCACCTTTTTTCTTACAGATGAATGAATTACTGAAAAGTGATAGTTATGGGAAAAGTCTGTTCTTGATACAAACTTTTGAAGTTACATAACAAGCACACATACCCATAGACATGTGACTCACACCGAAAACAAGATTGGAAGGAGAGCATTTTCAATAATATAATACTGGTCCACTTAGTTTGCTTTTGTTTTCTTTAAAAATAATCTTTCCTTGTTTCTCTACAAATAACAATGTAATTATGGAAACATATGTAAAAGATAAACCACTATGTTGAAATTTATAACAAACTTCTCATGTCCAGATCCCATCCTTTTACAGCTCCCCTCCCTGTCTGCCATCACCTACATTCTTTCTCTGCTTTGTAATGGGATTCCTCCATGTGAAAGTATAAATAGATAATATTATAGCTAATTATTTTATGTTGTACAAAACTCGATGTTTTTGTGACAGATAAGAATTTCTTTCCCTAAAATATGTTTATGCCGCTTCTTTTTTTTTTCCAACTTAGACAGATGTTGGTCAAATGCAGATCCTTCTGATTTTATTTTCTGTATGATCCCAGGTGACTTTTCAGGTACCCACATTCCACAATGTTGTCTGTACTGCACTTGATGCGATACTTTCAAGCCCATATTTTATTTTAATATATCTAGAAATGCATCTTTACTATTGTAATAAAAATAGCATGAAATTCTTTAAGCAATATAAAAATATGCTTCTAATGCTTCAGATGGCACACCATGGAACAATTGACCTGTTATAGTTTATAATTTTATTATATAATTTAAATTTCTCAATTAGTATTGTTTTAAGTTTATTTACTCAACTTATTACCTGTGATTATTAGTAGAGTATATATTATATTATAGACTAAGGGGAAATTAGTATAAACATTGATGGATAGGTAAGACGTCAGGATAGATAGACACACATAAATATTAGCACATTTGCTTGTACTAACTTTTTAAAATATCTAATTAGTCTTTTTCGTTTTGTTTTGTTTTTTGAGACAGAGTTTCTCTGTGTAACTCTGGCTGTCCTAGAACTAGCTCTTTATAGACCAGCCTGGCCTAGAACTCAAAGAGATCTGCCTGCCTCTGCCTCCCGAGTACTGGGATTAAAAATGTGTGCCACCACTGTCCAGCAAATATCTACTTAGATTTAACCATGCATTTAATAAAGGGTAGAGAGTTTTATTGCTTTTAATTAATTCATTAATGTCCATTAAAGTTAAAAATTGCAAAAATTCTCTCCTTGTGAAATTTCCTTCATAAAAATATACAAACTAAATGTGTTCAGCATGTTATACTGGTTTGGACTGTATTTACAGAAAAAAACATGCGATTGAAAGTGGTGTGTTTATATGGTTTGTATGTACAAATGTATGTAGATTAATATCAATAATTACAGTTCTGAATTTCTATTTAAGAACAAAATAATTTGCAGCAGATATTTTAAATATATAAGATAGTTTAAAATTATTAATTTTATGAAAATTCTTGAAATTTAACTGCAAATTAGTTTTGTTAAATAATGTATCAGTTTATTTTTTAAAAACTTATTGGCAACCAAATCTCATTTATTCATTTTATTAGCATTAAGTAATCAGGCAATACTGGATCTCTTTTTAATCTTTAATTCATAGGCATCCTAAATGAAACCGAAAAACTGATTCATTGCATCCTATCATATTCTTGTAGGTTGAGATATGAATTCATATGCAATACCAAAAGGATGGGTGATTAAGAAAAGTTTTAAAAATGTTAAAATTGAGAATTTTTATTTCGATTTCCCACTTAAAATGCAGAATTTCCGTGGTGCTTCAAATTAGGTCCATAGGAGTGTTTACAAGTGATTTACTAAGAGACCAGACTTGAGCTCTTCCTCGTTACATCTGTTAACCAAATTC
Source organism: Dicrostonyx torquatus (assembly GCA_028555095.1). Taxonomy (NCBI): domain Eukaryota; kingdom Metazoa; phylum Chordata; class Mammalia; order Rodentia; family Cricetidae; genus Dicrostonyx; species Dicrostonyx torquatus. The sequence continues at coordinate 8,810,489 of JAQHUG010000020.1, read as the reverse complement.
AACCGGATCTTTATTATTTTTTCCTAAAATCACTGAAAATATCTTTTAGACAAATGCTAAAAACGTTGATGCGAATACATTCCAGCTATAATCACAAATTCCAATGTGGAACAATTACGAGACGTTACGGACTTTTGTGATATCAGCTTGGCAACCAGGGCCTTTGCCTTCTGTTTTATTCTGGCAATCACTCTGCCAACTCACTCTACACCTAGTGATGATAGGCTAAGTGTAGGATACACTCCGAAATAGTATACGCTTCAAATGCTGCCACACCAAGTACTTTGCCTATATGACACACTCTTATTATCCCTTACCTTAAATTAACTCAATGTTTTTGTTGTAATTGACTGAATCTGTCCCAACTGGTTTGCAGATTTTTTTGAAAGTATTTTAGATACATCTTCTCAAGCAGTCCTTACATTGTGTATACCAAGATTTCCAAAATAGATCACTAAATTCCCTAAAGAAGGCCACAGAAGAGGAAAGGGAGCAAGAATATTTATCAGACGTGGCATGCAAACTATGTCCTAAGAGTCACATTTATGTGACAGGGATGTTTGTATGTGAAGCTTTGCCAGATGTTTCATGCTAAAGCATCTACACTTTAAATGATTTTCAGTTTAGCCAAATTTTTAAATGTGTAGTACAAGATATCAAAAGAGCAAAATACATTTTCTTATTTAGGTTGAATTGGTTTTATTTAGGTTAATTTGATTAACTTCATGGGGTAGGGTTATTAGTAATTGAAACTTAAGGGTCACTGAACGCATTCAATAAATCCTCACCAGAAGTGAAGATGTAGGGGTTATTCCTTGAATTAGTGATAATGTTCATTTCTGTGACACATCTTGCTAGTACATTGTAGCAGTAAAATAAGCCAGGCTTTTTTTCAGCTATCCTACCAAAGTAATTTTTAATCATTTAAGGTATTATGCGATTTTCTCCCAGGATCATTGTGTAAAGTAATGACATTTTACTCCCCTGACTTTGATGGGTTGGCTCTGCATTTATTACTTAAAACGCTGCATGAAGATAGGAAAAGTACCTTTGTAGTGTAATTACCTGGGGTGTCTCATTTAAATACTCTTAAAATAGGTACAGAGAATGACAATCTTCAAGGAGTTCTTTTTCAGCTTTCTACAGAACATGCAATACGGAACTTTCTTCTTTGTAGTCAATTATGCTTTCATGACAAAAGCCAACCGGGTTCGTTAAAAACAACTGGAATTCCTCATGATTTCTCCCAACTGTACAGGATTAGAGTTCCATGTTAAAAGGAATCTTTTTTAGTACCTTCATTTTACGAAGAGAAGCTTCCTTTAATATTTCTTTCTTTTTTCAGAAAAAAAAGATTGGTGAGTGAGCAATGCTCTTTCCTAATTATCAAACTTCATTTACTTAATAATCAGTTGAACTTTAGCCAGAGCCACAGTGGATATGAAACACTATCTAATATTAAATTATAATACATTTATCAATTAGAAATTCAATACATTCTGGGCAGAGCATTTTTTATTTTCTTTATTGGGAATGCATTTAAATCATGAAGAACAAACTGTAATTAGAGTTCTATCTACATAGGTTTGTTATTATATGTTTATCTATTAAATCTTTGGAGATTTATTTTTCCTAATTTTTCTGAGATTTCATTTTCTCATCCATAAAATTTTGCCTTCAAGATAATTGATATATTAAATGTAAAGGCAAAACATCATTAAAATGTTAAGTATAGTCATAGATAATGCAGAAATAATTAGCTCCTACCTTTAGATATCCCCTGGGAAATCTTCGTCTTTTCTCCTTGACAAATTTTTAACTCCTCAGATTTGAACCAGAAATAAATGGTTTTGAAAGTCAAAATTCGTCGAATATGTTTAAAATGATTACTGAGTGTTTAAATGGTACCATGTTGGTATAAGATTATTCTTTGTACAAGCTGATATCAGGACATTTGGGGAGCAGTCCTTAGTATCACAAGACATTGTCCCTGATCGCTAAATTCCTCTTTTACTTTCTCACAAAATATAGAATAATAATACTAAGTAACATTTTTTTTAAAACAAAAGTTTTCTCACGTCTGTGTCTACTTATATATCCTGGTGTTTTTAGTTCACCTATTTTAAATAAAATAAATTATTTATACATGCAGAAAGTTAAATATTTGAGCTCCCTCTTACTCGGCTCATATTTCCTCCCCTCTACCTCTATATGTTATGGTCTGTAATATATTCTTATTTTGAATTTTTCTACTTTTGTATTTAACCTCAACCTTTTGAATATTACATGCATTCTGACATTTCTGAGATCAGGTCGTCCTTCCCAAAATTTATTATTGCTGAGTTTTTTGTGAGAAAATTCTAAAAATTCTGTGATGCATGTGCCTCAAGTCCTTGTTCATCAGCTTTGTTGCAAAGGTACCTATTATAAATGGTAGAGCGGTTTTTATTTACCTAGACTTAATATTGTTCAGTGTTTTGTGTGTGTGTGTGTGTGTGTGTGTGTCTGTGTTTTGAACCATGCCTTCAACCTCATTCACGTATTACGCAACTCAGAGCTACTTTTCTCTTCTTTTAGAAGAATTCTATTATTCCTCCCAAGGACCATTACTAGTATTCACTCTCCTTTCTTCACTAACCTTTTCAAATTCCACTTACCACCCTGGCTTCCATAAGAGAAAGAAGCAGACTTTCAACTATTAAAAGAAATGAAAATTTTCACAGTTAGGATTCCTGAATACACATGCTTACAGTTAAAATACAGCTGAAATGAATCTGAATGATGCTACGTGAAAAAATTTGATACTGCCAGACATTGGTGGCACACGCCTTTAATCCCAGCACTCGGGAGGCAGAGGCAGGCGGATCTCTGTGAGTTCGATGCCAGCCTGGTCTACAAGAGCTAGTTCCGGGAGAAGCCAAAGCTACAGAGAAACCCTGTCTCAAACAAAGCAAAACATAAACAAAAAAAGAAAAGAAAGAAAGGAAGGAAGGAAGAAAAAAAGAAAGGAAGGAAGAAAAAAAAAAGAAAACCCAGGGTGGGGAGCTGTACCCCAGAAAATTCCAGTGAGAAGAAAGAAATTATATGTATCTAAGAAGAAAGAAGTATGGGCCTGATCTCTGTGTGTATTATTTCTGGTCTTGATTATAGTATTTATTCATGCTAAACTGTTTCTTGCCTATCTATTAGATGCCAACAACTGTGTTCACTGAGATGAAAGGCATCATGAGATATTCCCAGATGGCACAGGTTTCCCTGGCTGCTGGGGATTTTGCAAGAATATAAAAAGCATTTTTCAAAACAGAAACAGAGATTGGAAATGAAGACTCCAGAGTGTACCCCAAGCCTCTTTTCAAAGATCAATTGTGGGGAGGGTTGTAGTTCATGAAAATTAGCTTCAGTTTGCCACTTGTCTTATCAGGGAAAGACTCCGAAGTTTGTGGTGTAATATTGCTTACTGAGGACATCTATGGGCAACATTAAGCAACGTTGATGGTTCCTTCTTTAAGATTGTCACAGTCTGGATAAAGGGCTAGTGGAGAAAACTTTGGTCTTACTATAACAAAGTCTCAACTTTGCTTATGAGTCTAGCTATCACGAGGAAATATGCTGTGTAGTTAAATGCTGGGGGTAGTGAAGTCGTGGCCTCGGAAGCCTGGTGGAATTCAGGGTTGTTTCCAGATACTTGACTGCAAAATCACTCATATTTTACTTCTTCTAAGCAAACTAATATCATGCCATAGAGACTCCAGGACCACTGCCTTTAACCCAATTCCTTATTCATTAGTGATGCTATTTTTCCAATGAAGCACAAAAGGAACTAGTGGACCTTAGTATTAATATTGCATCAATGCTGAATATTACTAATTTCAACGTGCAATTTAAAAGATTCAATCTATAACTTAATGAGAAACTAACAAAATAAATAACATTATAATATACTAGGCTTAAATTAGCAACTTTATTATTTTGTTTTTTACAAATAGTCATTTCTACTGAGTCTGTCTTGTTCAGGAGTTAAAAAGATGTGGGGTCTGAAACCTTAGTTTTGTAGCTTATATGTTTCAGATAATTTTTAGCATTTAGAATTTCAAAAATGCTGCTATTTCAGAGTGCATGTATACTTTCATGCTTATAAATGTAGATAATAGACTTAAATATTTACATGTGTTGTTATTTGTATATGTACAACATGTATGTGGGGAACAATGGCTCTTAAAATATTTACAGTATGTCTACCCCCTGTAATTTGAGTGACAGTCACCTCAACCACAGAAACATGGCTGGAAATAGTCCAGCCAGAATATGGTGTGACTGACTTCTGGCTCAGAAAGAACACATTTTAAATTATTCCAGGTAAAATAAGCATGTTTGTTTGTTTGTTTGTTTGTTTGTTTCTTCGGGGTAGGTTCTAGAGAGATGGCTCCCGTGTAAGGAAACTTGATGCTCTTCCAAAAGACCTGTGTCTGTATCCTAGACCATCTAAGATGGGTCACAACTGCTTAGAAGTTGAAGACCATGTTAAATGTTCTCTGTCCTCTGTATTACAGGCTTGCACACACACACAGACACACACACACACACACACAGACAAATAAAAATTAAGATCATGTGCCTCTTTGCTAAGTTCTACCTCATGTAAATAAGTACTTTGTTTGTTCTTTCTTTTCTGGTGTGAAGGTTTGACCACTGGGTACTGGGCATATTTACCAAGTCCTGTAAGTGCTGAGCTACATTCTCAGGAGCAGGCAACCACTACAATTTTGCTCTTAGATTTGGATTACAAGTGCATTCGACAAGGAAGAAAGTAATAAACACAAACACAATAGGAGCCAGGTTATAATGATCTCTATTGTGCTAGAGACTGGATTAAACCCTTACTTATTTCCTCGGATAACCTGTGTCAATAAAGCAAAATGATTTAAATTCTACTTCCTAACATTTGCATCCAAACATGCTCAAATGATTTAAAAAAAAAGTAAGCACATTTTTTTTGACAACTTCTGAAAGAAGAGGTTAACAACGTGTTTGTTAACTTCATCAAATCTACTTCACATAATCCTATGGATTCAATTGCCTTTCTCTGGAAAACCCTATCTGCTGTCAAAGCTACTAAAATGACTTAGGATTCTTCTACTTAGTTTTGCAGGATACTTCATTTTAGCAAGTTATTCAAAGAATTGATTACACAATGATTCATACCACTGAAACTTCAAGAGTTTTAAAGTATTTTGATTGTATGAACATGATTATTTTGTATACCCTGAAAGGTAAAACAAATGTGTGCTTTTGACAGAATGAAACCCAATGATTTCTCACATGCATTTCAATTTCAAAAATGTTAAAAGTTGAAAGCGGTGAATGATGCTCTTCTCTCTGTAAGTTCATCAATAGCACAGGTTCTCTTTCCTAACGAGGCTTGTACATACTCATGGTGAGGCTCCCAACATAAGCTGAAGTTGTTCATTTGAAGTAACTTCGCAGAATTTCATAATTTGCATAATAGTATTTGTTTTCAGATACCCCCAAAGCAGATTTTATGATTTCAAGATCAAGGATATAATCATTTTTTGGATGGCCAAGTAGTAATATTTCTCATGATTCTAAGTAACTTTTGGACAAAATTAATTGTTAAGAAAGGCTACTTGGACCGTAGGAGAAGTCGGCCCTTTTGA